>PVHP010030319.1:0-21926 GCA_004024765.1 Zapus hudsonius
GTCTCCCAGGCTGGCTTTGCGGTCACCTGCAGTCCAGGCTGGCCTTCAATATGGGATCCTCCTGCCTCAGACTCCAAAGTAGCTGGAATTAATCGAGTGCTTGTTGAGACCCTGCTGCTTTTCACTTTTAAATAGGCTCAGATATGTAAAGAGGGTGTCATGGTTTGATCCAGGTGTCCCCCACAAACAAATGAATGTGTTGTGATCCATAGATCCTCAGCTGATGGCAGTTTGGGTTTTTCAACCTCGATGGAGCTGTGTTGTTGGAGGTGAACTCATGGGGGTTATAAGCCAGCTTCCCCTTGCCAGTGTTTGACACACCTTCTTGCCATTGTTTTCAGTGCTATGGCAGAGGTGATTTCTAACCCTCTGCTCATGCCATCATTTTTCCTGCCAGGATGGAGTCTTCCCTTGAGTCCACAAACCTAATAAACCCATTCTTCCACAAGTCGCTTTTGTTTGGGTTCTTTCAGCATAGCAACGAGAAAGCTGACTACAACAGACTTGGTACCAGAAGTGGGGTCATCAGTTGCTGCTAGAACCCTGCCTCTGTGGCTTTGCACTTTTGGAAGTGATCTACAGGAGGAATGTGGAAGGATTTGAAATCTTGGCCTAAGAGATGCCTCACAGTGCTGTGAGCACAGCTTCATGGAAGAACTATGGACTGTGAGGTTTGGCTTACTAGGGTGAGAAAGAACTTGGTCAGGACTGTGCCGGAAGCAGTTTCTGTGAGAGGCTTGCTGTGTTCTGCCTGCCTGTGTCCTGGGAACCTGTGAAGGGTTGTTTTATGTAAAGATGGACTAGTGTGAGCAGATGGAGATGGCACAGAAAGATCTTTGGGTCAAAACTGCTGCCCGTTCACCTGCAATTGAGAGATGACAACCATTGAGATTGGGCCAGCTGATCTGCATTGAAACAACAGGAAGAATGCAGACTTGTTGAAGTAAGGGGCCTGAATGTTCTGTTCTCCCATGGATTAACAAATTGGTAGCCCACCTGGTTCTGTGGAGTAGAACAAATGTAAGAAGAGAGGGTCATTGGATTTGCAACACAGTTTTGTTGTTGAAAAATGGCCACCAGCAATGTGAAGCAGGTGTTCTAGATTGCCTGCATGGAAGCCTGATGGAGCCATGAGGATGAACTGTGGGTTGCAATGGACACCAAATAAGATGCCAGAACTATGGATGGCTGCCAAGGCAAGCTGCCAGCACTAGATGAAGTTTTCCCAGACTGTGAGTAACAGAGCTGGAGGGGCAGAATCAAATCTCCAAGAGACTTGTCCAAATGCAGGATCATTGAGCTTAGAGTTAGACATTGAGGTTTCCCTCCTTGGTTTTTTTTTTATTGTCCATAATGAGTTACATTATTTAATGGGCAAACAATGAGTTGTTATCCCCAGTTCCCCAAAGCCCCTCTTCCCCATCCCCAATCAGCTGGATATCTCCTCCATAGGCAGTCTGGATCAGTCCTTGGGGCAGGGGACCATAGATAGCCTAGGAGTCAGCCTAGTTCTGCTGGCCCTAGTATGTTGTTACTGAGGGGGGCTATGCCTCTGGATATTCTCCCCCACCATGGCTCTCACAATCTTTCCGCCCCCTCTTCCGTTCATTTCCCTGAGTCCTGGTGGCTGCTTTATTGTTGAGAACTTAGGGATCTTTGTACTTCCACTTTAGGTTGTGTTGAAAATCATTGGTGTCTGTCTCACTGGCTTATCCTATGTTGACTGAATGGCTGTGGCTGTGGGTCCCTTGTTCATCCCATCATTCTCTGCAGGGTTCCATATGGATCCTCCATGGTATGTCTGGGGTGGCTCATCTCTTGCCAGGATGTCAGCTATTGGCCTTTTCGTTGGTAGGGTTGGATGGGCCACAGCTCTCTCCTTGCATTCTGAAAGATACAAACACAATCTCCATCGGAGAGTGAGATCAGTATAGGTTAACTGAGATACACATTTCTGAATTAGCTAGATTCTATTTTTAGTGGCCTCTCCATCTATCAGTCACTTAGTGCATCTCTCCTTGGGGTCCCAGGATCCCTGCTTGTTTTAAATCTTGTATTGGTTCAATCTGTTTTTTGCCATGCCTCATGTTTTGCAGTGCCATTACGGGTTTAATTTTTGATATTATGGCTCAGTTGAAAGCTGTGGTGACTTAAGAGTTGAGCTGAACACATTGTATTTACATCACGTATGATTATTAGTTTGTGAGGGACGGGGTGGACTGTCACAGTTTGATCCAGGTGTCCCCCATAAACAAATGAATGTGTTCTGGGTAATCGATCCTCAGCTGATGGCAGTTTGATTTTTACAACCTCGATGGAGCTGTGTTTTTTGGGGCAGACTCATGAGGGTTATAAGCCAGCTTCCCCTTGCCAGTGTTCGGCACACCTTCCTGCCATTGTTTTCAGTGCTATGGCGGAGGTGATGTCCACCCCTCTGCTCATGCCACCATTTTCCTTGCCAGGATGGAGTCTCCCCTCAAGAGAACCTCTAAAAAGTGGACACTGCTGAAACTAAGGAAATGACAGAAAAGGCAGTAAACCAAAGTGGGCAGTTTATAGTACTGTCTTCTCCACTATGAAAAACTGTAACTGTCAAGTGAATAAAATAACATAGTTTAGGATTATTCCTGGCCAAGATCAAATCAATAAATCCATTCAGTTGCTTGATGGGATGATGAAAAGCATATCAGACAGGCCTGAGTTAGAATAGCTGAGTGGCCTTTGAAACATTACTTTGGTCTTTGTGGCTTCATTTAAAATAAACAAAAATAGTGTAAATCTCTTTTAAATTCTGTGAAGGTAAAGGATGATGTATAGAAAATGGCCCAAAGGTCAGATACCTAGTGTTGTTGTCATTGTTATTTTAAGGGACAAAAACAGAATTTGTAATTAGATTGTTATAGTTTTATTCAGGAACTCAAATTTCTGAGATTTTTCTCCATGTCAGCATTGCATTCTGGTGAACGAATGCTTGCCTGGAACTTGGAGGTAGACTGTTCAGTGCTCAAATGCCGCCCTCAGCTGGTCTTGTAACAAGTGGTGACGTACAGGTTGTGATAGAATCTTACCAGAACAGCCTTCTGCCCTCAGAGACCAAACTGTATTCATTGGTACTGAATCGTCAGCAGGCAATTTATTTACAATTTGCTGAGCCAGGCATACAGGTACATGCCTTTAATCCCAGCACTTGGGAGGCAGAGGTAGGCTGATCATAATGAGATTGAGGCCTGGGACTACAGAGTGAGTTCCAGATCAGTCTGGAGTAGATGAGATCCTACTTTGAACTCTTCTCAGCCCCCCAAAATGTGCTGGTCATTTACCTGTTTCTGGATCCCACTCTAAAGATAAAACAAAATTCGGAGGGTATTTGGTGCTTCTGGGACATTTCAGTATGGAATCATGGAAAAAATATATACTTGGAGTCTAGAAACCCTGGGCATATCCGATGAGTCCTAATTCTACCATTTTTATCTGTGTGCTTTGGCACAAATGGTTAAACTTCCCAAGCCTCAGTTTGATCATCTGCAGAATAAAGGTAATAAAATATACTTCCTAGGTTGTCTTTTTATTCTAACAGTCATTCTGATGTATTCTCACTGGCGGCAGACTAGAAATCTTGGTGAAATAAATTTAATACAGAAAACACAAAATATGGAAAGAAAGTACATAACAGTGTTGCAAAATTGTCAGAGTAAAATAAAACAATTAAAAAAACTCTTGAAATTCTGGAAAAAGCAAGAAGGCATTATTAGAATAGTGATAGCATTGAGTTACAGTCTTATGAAATAGTGTCATGTTACATTGACCTCTAAGTATGTGCAGTGTTAGATCCAGAATTTCCTATGCTTGAGTATACTCTCGTGTATGCTTCTATTATCGAGGCAGATGAAGTTATCTAAGTGTGTAAAACTCAAAAATAATATTTTTTTATTTCCCTGCGGGCTCTCATTTAAGGTGCTGTGCTGTGACTACTAGCTCATCAGAGAAATTGACGGAAAATTATCCCAAGGGATGTTTTACTTTAGAAAACAATAAGTCATCCATTAACCCTTAGTTGTTGACATGAAAAACACTTACAAACAAGAAATGAGGTGCAGCCTTGCCACACTGTGAGAGGTGGGGGCTTTGAGATCATGCCCACATGCACATGAATGCTGGCCGAGACCTGCTTGGGCACTGTTAAAATGGAGACAACATTGCCATTCTCATACTGTACTTGCAGAGGAAACCATTAACGTTAGCACTTGTCAGGGACAGAGATGCTTTCTGGAGAGACTCTGGTAGCAGCACTCAGGGGCTCAAGACAAAATCTTATATGTTTACATTTACTATAAATTTAAATTTATATTTTAAATATATATTATATATTATAGAAATAATAAAAATAAGACTGAATGAAGGCACCTCAAATATTGTGTCTCTGGTCTACAATAATTCAACATGTCTTTTGAGCATTACAGTGTCAGGCATTTTACTAAGTGCTAGGTAAAGAAAAACAACAAACAAGAGATCTACCCTCTGAAGAGCTAATATTTGAGGGCACATACCTTTAATCCCAGCACTCAGAAAGGACCATGAGTGTGAGACTAGTTTGCGTTATACAGCAAGACTTTGTCTCAACAATCAACAAAAAGTAAAAAATACAAACAAATGGATATGTGTTAGTCCATCAAATAATAGCCACATTATGTATTACTGTATGACATTGTGCCCTGGCCTTATAACTAACATTAAACCTCAAGGCAGAATAGATTAAGTAGGACCTTGTCTTAAGGTGCAGTTGCTTTACTTTGGTGCATTCATTGCCTTCTATAAGAAAAAAAACCAAAAGTAACCATTATGGGTTGATTGACTTGTCCTGGAATTGAGGCACTTATGTTCAATATGTTATTACTCAGACAAGGTCTGTAATGCAGCCAGTTTGGTTAGGTTTGGGGATGAAAGAGTCACACATTTCCAGTTTGGTAACATCAAAATGTGTTTTAAAATGTTTTCTCCTTTACCTCCTTTTACATACTTGTATTATTTGTGAGTGAATTAAGTGCGTCTTACCTCAACTCCCTCCATCCACTACTACAGGAAGATAACTAACTACTTTTTTATTTGCAGCAGAAAGGATTTTATCATATTGATTTAGAAAAGACTTGGACAAAACACTCCTTCCTGGATTCTTTTAAAAAGAGAGGGTGTATTTTTAAGCAAACTTTTTGGGCATATATTCTCAATAAGAATGTTTTATTATAAATTAATGTTAATCCCCTTGGTACATCTTTTGGAAGTAACTTGTTTTGTAGAGTGCATCAGGAAATAATCTTGCTAAGATGGGCAGTGGATGAGTCTTTTTATTGAGAGGAAAGAAGTGGTTTTGATTTCCTCTGTCTTAGAATGATATTTAGGTTTAAAGTGTTGCAGACACATGTCATGCAATAAGATGCTGAAGACTCAAAAGATTAGAACGAATTAAAAATAACCTTTGTTAGCTGTACCCACCTGACCTTGATAGATGTGCATTTATTTTTTCATCACCCTTTTTGTATGATTGCACAAAATTCTACTGCATAGATGTGCCTCTGTATTCCACATCTCTGCTGATGTTCCAGTTAATATCCTTGTCACTTAAGCTCTAGTTTCATCTGTAACCAGCTCTTCATAGTGCAACATCTGGATCAGAGAATAAGCAAAGCCTGTAAGGCCCTTGCAAACATGGCCAAATTTCCTTTGAGAATGTCAGACCTTAAGAAAGTTTGCTCTCCTATGGCTGTGGTTTTGGTTTAACCGTATCTTCCATGGATTCCTACATTGAAATTTAACTCCCATTGTGAGGATTAGGAGTGTGGAAATTCATCTAACTATGGTGTTTGGAGACAGGAGGCCTTAGAGAGGTGATTATGAGTAGATAATGTCATTAGAGTGGTGGCTTTACAGAGGGAGGGAGGACAACAGAAGGCACACACACATCCTGTCTCTTGCCACGGGATGCCTCGCACCTCCTTGGGACTCTGCCAGAAAGAAGACCATCAACACATGTGACCCCTCAGAAATTTTATCCCTGGAACCATGAACCAAATTAAACCTCTTTTCTTTACAACCTACTCAGTGTATTGTATTGTATCAGTGGCAACCTCTCCATACCTTTAAGTTTGATTAAATTTAGAAACAATTTTGTATATACTATGTCAAAAGCAGTATCTTAATTTGCATTAATTTGACTAATAGTGATGACCAAAACTGTTTTGGCCATTAATCATTTTACCTTTCCTTCCTTCCCCCTCCCTCCCTTTCTCCTCTGTCCTCTCCATTCTTTCCTTGCTCTCTTCTTTACAATGGAAGGTTTATGCTTATGGCAGACATTCCAAGTTCTCCAATATTAATTCTCCATTTCTTTCTTAGTGAACAACAACAACAACACAAAACAAGGAAAAACCTTTAGCTTAGTTTGAAAAAATGGTGTCACTAAATAAAACTGGTGTTGCAGTCAGTTTTTTAGTTGCTTCGCAGAGAACCCAAACAAAAGTGGCTTGTGGAGGAATGGGTTTATTTGGCTTACAGACTCAAGGGGAGAGTCCATCCTGGCAGGAAAAACGATGGCATGAGCAGAGGGGTGGACATCACCTCCGCCACAGCACTGGAAACAGCGGCAGGAAGGTGTGCCAAACACTGGCAAGGGGGAGCTGGTTTATAACCCCCATAAGCCCACCCCCAACAACACAGCTCCAGTGAGGTTGTAAAACCCAAACTGCCATCAGCTGGGGATCGATCATTCAGAACAGTCATTTGTTTGTGGGGGACACCTGGATCAAACCATGATAACAGCAATTGCAAAAATAATAGACAACAAACTAAAACTAAAATTAAAAAACAAACAAACCTTAACTCGGAACTATCCCCTCTCAAATTAAGTTCCAGCAATAACAATATTTGTCAGCCTATCTTATAGCTAGTAGGCTCAATCATAGGTGAAGGTCTTTGCTAATGAGAAGTTAAAGTTACTAGAAGGAGCTTTGGGGAAAATCTCTTCTGAGTGGCTTGGTGATTACACCATCTTCTTTTGTCTTTGCTGTTGACATGTTGCAGAACTTGTCACCATCCAGTGAGAAGGGGACCGAAGGCACCTGCTAAGGCTGATACTATCAACATAGCCTGGTCCGTACTGGCATGATCACAGCGCCAGGCTTCCACGTCAGCCCGACAGCTTACCTCTGCATTTGTCTTACATGCAAAGAAAAGAATTGATTAGCTTAAGCTTTTCTAAATTGGGTTTGCTATTAAGTGCAGCTGAATGGTATTATCTGTCCATGTTTAATTGTGGAGACCAGTTTTTGGTTATTGACCTAGAAGGGATCTTTAGACTTAAAGACTACATTATTTGCTGAATTTTACCACATACTTCCTAGAACCTCACTTCTCTCTGTGTGTATGAAAGTGCAGTCTGCTTTTTTTAAAATTTAAATTAAAAGAAGTTAGTTATCAAATTGCTCACTTTTCTGTTTTATGGTTTCTGCCATAATGTCATAGTGTTTAGAAGACCTTTTCTAGTGCATGATTATTCACCTATTTTCCTCAAAATCTGGACTTCATTTTTTTGGCCTCTGTGTGTGTGTGTGTGTGTGTGTGTGTGTGTGTGTGTGTGTGTGTTGGTGTGGTGCCCCATATGCTCAGCTGCAGTGGGGAGTACTTGGCGACTATGGCCCAAGTGGAGTGTCTAGTGTCCTGTCAGCCTCTACTGATTCCAGAGCTTTGCGTCTCTGCTCCCCTGAGGGACTGAAGTCACGGGCAAGTGTGGCCATGCCCAGATGTGTATGTGGTTTCTGCAGATTCAACTCTAGCTGTCTCAGGTCCTCTCAGACCCTCATGCTTGAGCAGGAAGTATACTTAACATCTCTCCAGGCCTGTAATTCATTTCTAGAAGGGCATTCGGTTTCTCCCTCCTCTGCTTACATAAAGCATTACTAATTGATGGCTGCACTCATTCTGATTGAGTGCCACGGAGCTACAAATCTACTTGTAGCCTTAAATACTTTCTTGGACAAGATGGAGAGGTAATAATAAAATAGAGAGAAAGAGGTTATCTACTGTTATCTTTAATGATCTTGGTGAAGTCCTAAACTGCTCTCAATGTTTCAGAGACTAGAAAAGAACCTAGGCAGAGACTTTCATGCAAATTCTTCATTCCAAGTTGAACGAGAAAGTCAGTATAATGCAAATAATGATATCCTGTAAATGACAAAGTTGCTCGCTTTAACGAATCAACAGTTATTTACACAGACACTTTGGTCTCTGACTTTCAGTATATAGGATAATGTCTGGGTACTCAATGAGTTGTGGAGTATGGGGGCCAGCTGTGTTGGAAATCATGTCAATTTAATGGGGGAAACTTAAAAAGGAGATGAATTTCTCTGAAAAAATAGCTAAGAGATATAAATTCTATATTTAGAAACATATATATATATATAATTATAAATTAGGAACACTATGTTCAAATCATTAGAGAACCATGTGTTCTTTAGTAAGACTTGAGGGTATATTGGTAGTGAATCCTAGCAGCATGACCTTTGGGTATATTCCAGACTTTTCTTTGACCTTCGGCTGGGCCCATTCTTTCTGATCTCCATCCTTCATTCTCCTTCCTGTCGCTTCTCACTTGTTATTTATCTTACAACACACTCGTGACTGTTGGGATTTCTCCTTTTACACTGCTCATCATGGCAAAAGAAGGGTCACTGCTAGTGTAGCTACACATCAAATGTAAAAAGAATAAGAAAATACCACACATTCTATATAATTTATATTGCTGGTTCCTGAAAGGCAATGCTTGGGCCACTTTTCCTGTAGCTCGTGCCTGCCAGTTTGTTAGGAACTGAAGACGAGTGGCTGGCTGCTCTGAGGTTATCGATGATGACACCACACCATAAAGTAGGAAGAAATAAATGGGACAGAGCTTCATTGGCTTAACCTCTAGAAGAATCATGGAGCAAAGATGCGGGGCTGTGGGAGGGATCAATAGTTGACAAATGAAAAGAGTCTTAGTCAGTTGGAAGGGGCATTTATTTTCCTGTGACGTAGCAGAATAAATCACTCGGGGAATCCAACAACTCAGGCTGGTCCTTTGCAAGATAACGCTCTGTGATTCTTTATTTAAAACCTTTGTGAGCTAAAGTACAAAGGATATTTCACATGATAGAACTGGTGAAGTGGGGATGCAATGATCCAAGTTGATGCTGAATGTGAAGCAGCTCATGGTCCTCATTATCTTTATTTAGAAATATCTTTTATTATCAGTAATTAGATACATTGTAGGAGCAAATCTTTTGATGGTATCACCATTTCCCTCCTCCCTGTCCCTAACCCCCTGTGGCCCGCACAAGAGATAGCCAGTTATTTTTCTTCCTTTGTGTGTTGCTGCTGGGGGGGGTGCAATGTCTCTGGATATTATCCCCCAACCATGGCTCTTACATTCTTTTGGCCCCCTCTTTCGCTCAGTTCCCTGAGTCATGGTGGGTGAGTTTTAAGTCTGCCTCAGTGTTGAGATCTTCAGTGTATTTGGATTTCTGCTTTGTATTGTGTTGGGTATCTTTGGTGTCTCTGTATTTTTCAGAAGGTAGCAACAGCCATGGCTAACCAATTCCACCAACAAGACATGGGATGTCCTGGCAGTAGATGAAACACCCCTGGCCTATCATATAGGGCCCAAATGAAACCTATGAGAAAGTGTCGAGCTAAACAAGAGACCTATCAACACAGAAGGTCAAATAACCCATGAAAGTACAATGGAGACAGACAACAATGATATCCTCATTATCTTGATGAAGTATTTAGTGTAACATAAAAATGACAAGGGAGAATGTGAGTTACCAGAGAGTCTGTGTGGTAGTTTGAATAGCTGTACCCCAATAGAATCAAAAGTTTATTAAAGCTTGTAATTTGTCTCCAGCTGCCTGGCTGGAGGTGTCACCTAGGCTGAATTTTGGTGATTCTGAGGGGGATGTAAAATTCCAGCTACACATATGCAAAGGGAGCTGAAGTCTGACAGTCCTGCTATTGTTTAGGTGTGTTACAGTGTACGCTTGCTTGCATTGGAGGTGCTGGGTCTCTGTCTTTCTGCTTGGATCTATGAAATTTCCTTCATTTTTGGAACTTCTCCTGGATCTGTTCTTTCTTTCATTTTTTCAATATTTTATTTATTAATTTTCCAGCAGAGAGAGAGAGAGAGAGAGAGAGAGAGAGAGAGAGAGAGAGAGAGAGAGAGAAAGAGAGCACCAGAGCCACCACCTTGTGGGTCTGACTTATGTGGGTCCTGGTGAATTGAACCTGGGGCCTTAGGCACTGGAGGCAAGTGCCTTAACCGCTGAGTCATCTCTCCAGCCCTGGATCTGTTATTTCAATAAATACTTTCCTCCCCAAATTGTGCCTGGTTTGGAGATTCATCCCAGTGGCGTGTGGCTGATTCTGACAGTCTGTTAATAAAATGTGATTCTTGTTACCATCAAAAATTTGTCCCTAGTAAAGAAGCCTATAGCCCACAAGCAACACATGCCCTCTTTGCTATTCTTTTGAGAGAGTTTTTTTTTCACAAATTATTATTTCTCTTACCAATTCTTTCTGAGATAAATTTGTTTTTCAGTGTAGGCATTCTCTTAGTTCTTTGCAGGTAATATACACCAGTTTGAATCATTTGGGAGAAGTTAGCTGACATTTGCACTGATACTTTCTATCTACTCTCTACCATTTTGGTTAAAGGCTAGTAGCTTCAGATAGACATAATTTTCTCATAAAATCAAGGAATTATGGGTTTGCCTTGGCTCAGGTTCCAAGTGTTTTCTCATTTTGGATCCCAAACAAAAAGGATAGTCTCACCATACAAGGCAGAAACACAAGTCCTCAACTCAAGCTCCACATACATGTAAAACTTCTTGTGGATAAAGTAAATGTCAAAGTTTCTCATATTCAAGAGGCTGAGTCACGCAACATGATCAAACGGAAACAAATGAGAACATATTCTTCTCCAACAGGGTTCTTTGCTTCCCGCTTTGACTTAGCTAAAGCAGCTACCTGCCGAGAATGCTGTGTGTATGTGCTGTATATTTGGTGTGTGCACACACAGATGCACATTCCCTGTGCCCGTCTGTGCATGCATGGTGGCCAGAGAAGGGTGTTAGGTGTCCTCCTCCATTGTTACTCCACCTAATTTCCTGAGACATGGCCCCTCATTGAACCCAGAACTCTCCATTTTCCTGCTAGACAGTAATCCACCTGTCTCCACCCACCTCAGGGCCTTAGCTATATAGGCATGGCCATGCCTGCATTTTTATGTAGGAGGTGGGGATTGAACTCAGATACTCATGCTTAAGCAACAAGTGCTCATATCCACCAAGCCATCTTCCCAGCCCCTGTTTTTTTCTTTTTTTTTTAAGAGAAAACTTTATTACAGAGATACAAGGAATTGGTTCACTGAATTGAAAGGCCAGGATGGCAGCTAGCCTTCAGGAAAGAACCAGAATGTATGCTCTGTATAGTTTCAGGACTTACCTTATGTCAGGTGTGCTCCCTCCACAAAGCTTGCTTCCCCTCTCCTCTTTCTCTTAGCAGGACAATCTCACTTTCTTCTCTTACCTTCATATTGGAAAGCAACATGGATGATATCCCCAGTGTAAGCTTCCAAGGAGAACGGTCCATCAGGCTTAACTCCATGTTCTCAGAGAGGACTACTGTCTGGTCTAGTGAGCGAGACTCATTCTCAGGGATACAGACAGAACACAATAGGCAAGGGCATGAACAAACTAGCCGCTGAGATCCAGCAAGGCAAGTCTGTTGATTAAGTAGAAGTAAAATTAAACACAGTGTAAGACCATCCATTAAGTACCCATCATATCCAGATTTCATTTTGCCAATAGGCTTTCCTTTAGTGGTCTTCATCAAAACCATTTATTTAAGTACAATTAGTATTATCTTCATTTTCTATTTTTTTTAAACTGGGGCTTATACTATGAAATCCCCCTTTTGAAAAACTCTGACTTTCTTCTTATAACATGCTAAGTCTGTTTTCATTTTCTCCCTAATGCCAATAGAAAGAAAATATCTTTAAGTAGAGATCATTGTGGAGACATCAGAAAAATCTAAATAACAGTATAACTGAATATCTGAGTTGGAGCTTAGTAATAGAGCTATTTTCACAGGTAATTTTGGAGTGATAGATTTTGAATAAATATAATGAGGTCTAATTATTTACACTAATCTCTGTATATTTGTACTGTCTACAAATAAAATGGTATCAAGCAAATAATAAAAAGCATTTAAAAATCATTATTGGGCTTGGGCGATGGCTCAATAGGTAAAGTACTTGCTGCACAAGCATGAAGACCCGAGTTTGGATCCCTAGGACCTCGTAAGTCCAGATGCAACAGCACATGCTGTAATCTTACAGAGCAGTAGGTGGTCTGTGGGCCACCTAGTTGGACATGGTATACTTGTGACACAAAAGAGACCCTGCTTCAAGAAAGATGGAAGATCAGGACCAACACCTGAGGTTGTCCTGTGACCTGCACATGTACACACCATGGTGTGTACTTGTTCACATGCACACACACATGCACACATACAAATTAAAGATAAACTTATTGTTATCTCCTACTGCTCATAACCTATATGAGATCCATTTTTAGATGAGCAACACTATGAGGCAGGAATTATAACTCCATTTTGAAGATGAGAAACTGAAAATCAGAGAGATTTGGTAGCTGATTTAAGGTCCCACTACTATTAAATAACAGATTCATGGCATGAATCCAGGTTGGGTTGATTCCAAAGTTGGCACTTATTTTAAAGAACCCTGGCTTTTTTAGTTGCTTTAGTTCCTGGAACCAATATCCAATGGGTGTTCTGATCAGCCAGAGGCAGGTGTTCATATGGGAAATTGTGCACGATAGTATTGTGAGGGTAGAGGAGGTCTTGGATAAGCATTGCATTGAATTGGAGATTAAAAATTCAAATAACAGATATTGATCAAGTATTTACATGTGATGTTGGATTTTATCTGTCAACTGGATGGTTAGGACATTCTGAGCTGGCAAAACATTATTTCTGGATTTGTCTGTGATACTATTTCAAGCAAAGGTTAGCATGGGAATAAAGAGACTCTTTATTCTCCTGTCTCAACAGTGTGCAATCCATTTAGGGTCTGGACATGTTCTCTCCACAAGAGAGGCAAACTTGCTCTCTGGCTCTCCTTTTGAGCCAGGACATTCATTTTCTCCTATGCTTGTACATCAGAGCAACTAGTTCTTATACCACCAGACTTCAACTGAATTATACAACCTTATCTGGTTCTCCAGCTTCTTGGAACTTTCTGGCTTTCATAATAGTGTGAGCCAATTACCATAATACATTTCACATGCTATACATATCCTGTTGGCTTTGTTTCTCTGGAGAATCCTGACTGCTACAGTACTACAAATGATATACTTTGCCAGATGTTGTGGAGGACACAAAGAAGTAACTTATCCTTTTACACAAACGATTACAAAGTATTTGAAGGGAAATTGAGCGAAATTGCTACAAGAGAACATTAAGATGAAACAGGAAAGGGTATGAACCTAGAGTTCCTGACCTCAATGCAGAGTAGGAGTTTGGGGTGAATAGGAAATGATTTATGAATAACTCCCACAATTTGCTAAAGAGTCTTTAAAACAATGACATTTCTAGTGATTTTTAAAAATAGTTTGTCACATTAAACTTTCATTCATTGATGGTTTAATTTTGGGATAACTGTAGTTTTACTGTAAGTAAAAATGCATGATTCTATGCAGGAGAGATAGCTTAACAGTTAAGGCACTTGTCTGCAGAGCCTAAGGATCTGGGTTTGATTCCCGAGTATCCATGTAAAGCCAGATACATATATTGGTGAACGAGTTCATTTGCAGCGGCTGGCGTGCCCATTTTCTCTATCTCTCTCTACTTGCAAATAAATAAATAAATAAATACTATTTAAAACTTTCTAAAAATGCATGATTCTATCATTTTTTATATAGGTTAGATAATTAATTTGATATTCCTTATCATGTAAAATCAAACCATTTGGCAATCAAGACATTGTATACAATTTACAAATTTCCACGCATAGTCTCAGTTACTGTAACAATCTGAAAAGTTCAAGTGTGGGCAGATCTCTAAAGTATTTCAGAATCCTTGTCTTGGAATATTGTGGTTTTTTCTTGACTTTGCTTTACTATATTTTTAGTTTTAAAAAGTGTTCTATTCATTGAGAAATTATAACCCTGATGATTTTAGAGGAAGAATATTTTGAATCATCTTCCTGCTTAGCTTTGGTTTTGATCTAAGTTCACTGTAGTTGTCCTCAGTGAATGCCTGTTTCAACTCACCTTCCTTATGTAACGCGAAACCTTGGGTTAGAACTCAGGAGAAATGTATTTCAGCTGGGTTTACCATTTCCTTTATCTTCCTGGGGTCTTGGGTATAACTGTCTTTCAAAGGAAAGGAACGAGAAGACAGAATACGGTGCTGTTGCATAAACGTTTTTTTCTGGGAAGATGTGAACAAACATTGATTCATCCCCATGCAAGACACTGACAACAGACCAAAGAAACATTTCCACCCAGTGAATATAGTTAATCATTGAGTTTATTGGGATCACTTAAAGGAGGAGCATGCATTCACACGTAGCTGCATCATCCTGTGCTCATTGTGTGACTTGCAGGAGGAAGTTGGGAGACTTTTTCCCAAGTAGTTCTTAGTCTTTATATTTCCTCTGGAAGTCACCTTGCAAATCTTGTAAGCTTCCTCCCATCCATCTGGAACTTCCTGAGTCTTCGGAGTTTATGTTTCAAATCAGAATTTAGTAAGGAACCTTCCTCTAGGATGGAATGTTTCAATTCAGAGGAAATTGCTATACAAGTGAATTCACTGAAATATTCTCTTTTGTGTTAACATTAACATTGGACTAGCCGCTTCTCATTAGTTGTCAGCCTTCCTGTTAGTTTAATATTAAATTTTTAAAATTCTGTTTCTTGGGGAATGGGGAGATGACTCTGTCAGGAGAGTGCTTGTCACCCAAGCACATGTTCTTGAAATCAGATATCCAGCACCCACATAAATAGCCAGGCAAGGGGGATCATGCTTGTAGTCCCAGCCCAGGGGAGACAGGGAAAGGAGCTTGCTGGCTAGCTGGTCCAGCCTAATTTATTTCATTCAGGTTCAACTAGAGACCTTTGTCTCAAAAAATAAGGCTAAAAGCTATTGGGAAAGACACCCAATGTCAACCTCTCCTCTCCATACTCACGTGCTTGCATAACCACACATGCAATTACACACATACATTAACACATAGACATGCATAAACCTCACAAAACACAACTCTGTTTCTTAATTTTTGAACAGTTTATTATTGAGTGAGAAATTAGCTTGCATTAATGTCCTTTTCCTTAACATCGGTGTCAAAAGGCAAAAATAATTTAGTAGAAATGTGTTCATTTGCATGTTTAAATGGGGTCTGATTTATACTGTGCCAAGTGCCATCACTGACAATTATGTAGTCTTTGAGATGAAGTTATGACTTAGAAATGTATGTGGCATATGTTCTGCAGTAATTTAAAAATATGCCTGTGGGAAACTTAAAAAAAATTCCACAAACCCTGCTAAAAATCTAAGAATTGCATAAATTGATTTGCATTTTTTTCTCCCCATGGGAGAGTTTTAAAACAAATCTCATGTTGTAGAATAAGTCATAATGGCAACTGAAATTTGTAGAGTTCTTTCTAGATGTCAATTATGCATCATCTGTCACATACCTTACAGTAACTAGTAATTGACTTCCCAGTCTCCATAACCAAGCTGCCTTACTCACTTATTGTACATTCATGCTTAATTGATAACACCCCCCACCACACATACGCACACATGATAATAAACAGCAACAAACAATCTTTAAAAAATAACCAGGAAGTCATGTGACAGATCTAGCAAATTCATTTTATTTACATAGAAATGTGTACACATACTTTCTTTGTACACAGAAAATTTGAAGTGTATATACATATATGGTTCCAACATAATTTACAATAAGTAGTATTTTACTCTTGTTTCTAGATGAGCATAAAAAGATGTCACTGACCACAAAATTACAAAAGCACCCGATGAACTCAAAGCAGAGACTTCAAGCCTGAACAACCACACACTAAGCCTAGGACAACTTTTACAAAAGACAAACTTGAGCACTGTGCAGATATCACCAGGAAAAGGAAAGAAATCAGGATGTCAAAGAACAATGGAAAGAGCAAATTTGTTGGTTAGGACTTACCTTCCTTGAGTCCTCTTTGAGTACTCTGCTTGCGTTGATGATTTTACAGGTAAGAAGTGGGAAAGAAGTTAAATCTAGAGCATAAGGAGTAATCATTCCACAAGTCTTGAGTCCTAGAAGCCCCTTCCCTTTCTCTGGACCAACACCATGCACACCACAGGGATTGCCACTCAGCACCTCAGCAGAAGAGAAGGACGCTGAGAATCAAGCGACATTGATTGGACAGAAATTTCAGAAGTCCACTGACCCAAGTTGCTTGGATCTTAGAACTTAATAATTAGAAATGCTCAAATACAACTCATTTTTCCCACCGAGGACTTGATCTCTCATTCTAATGATTAATGGAATGCAAGGGAAGCATAACTTGGGGTACTAGAAGGGATGAATCCCTAACTGTGGCATTTCCTCCCAGTCCTCCCATCCCCCCCAACATTTTAGTTTAATGAGCAACCACTTAGGTTCTCTGAATGTCAGAGTTGTTCCACCCTTATACATAAAATCATACCACTACATGAGGGGGTCGAGTCCTAGATTCTAAAATGAATACAAATTTTATGTGATTTGAAATAATCTCATAGGGTTCTCATGACTCTCTTCATTAATTGAGGAACCTACTTATACCCAGATTTATTTTCCCAAGACACCAGCAATGTCACACAAAAGATATTCACAAAGGTGGTGCCCAACAGAGGGGCACTGCTTCCAAAACATTCCACTCCATCCTAGCTCCCTTGGGGCACAATAACTTCACACACAAGTGCTGGAAAACCTTTTACCCTTTCATCTCTCATATCCAAACTGGCCCAGACATGAAGAGATGATACAGATTAAGAAAGGATCCAATGTCAGAAACACAATTCATCTTTCAGAAACAATCTTTCCAGTGACTTTACAGAATCTACTCTTTTTTTAAGGGAACTTTCCAAAACCTCTTAAAGGCAGGCCCATGTCTCGAGCAATGTTTATCCCATGCATAATTCATCTCCTTCTTTCACACATGGCTACTGTTGGAGTTTCATCTAAAGAAACAGTATTTGTAGAACCGCACCATCTTATACGAAAGTGATGGCTTCATAATTAATTTGACTTCTTAGATAAAGATGCTTATGAGCAAAACAAACACACTTCACATCGGAGCGTGGTTTTTCTTTTAATTGGACAACTGTGCGGGGGAAATCCAAGGGACCCTTTACCGTGAAGAGCTGGGCTTGTTGCTTGGTCATTTTAATAACATTTACAGGAGGACCTCCTTGATCATCTAGGAGACTTCATCCGGACGATAAGTACGGGGTCTCGCTATGGTAGTTATAGTCAGGACAAACCTTTTGCACGAGTTTATAATCAACACTGTAAAAAGCAATGTAAATACAGATGACCTTAAAGGGCTTCGAACACAGCCAGGACACATGGCTCTGAGTTTGCTCCTGGTAGCAGATCTTGGAGGGGTCAAAGTTGCACAGAGCCGTCTTCTTGGCCCGGTCTGTTTTTTCATACTCAATGCGACAATTGAAAGATTTGGATTCCTTGGTCTCCAAGGTAGACTGTGGGGAAACTTCAAATTCCACTACTTTCGAGGGAGGCACCAAGCTCACCGAAACATTGCCCAGGCCTGTAGAATTATGTCGGAAATACACACTGAAGGTTCCGTTTCCATGGTCGACAATCTTCCCTGTGATGAGGAGGTTGAGTTTGACGGTTTTGATGTTAGAGTGAAAGTCACCCCATCCAAACATTTTCTTAAATTTCCCTGTTTTCACGATTGGCCGTCGTTTAGTTCTTGTCAGGGGCTCCTGAGTCTCTGTGATGTTGGCCAACCAGTCCCAGAAGTGCTCCATGCTGTCTGCATAGGCCAGGGGTCCCGGCTTGGGCCCTGGTGATGGCTTCACAAACAGACGCAGAGGGCTGATGAGCCTTGAATGGACCACGTTTGCCACCAGGGTCCCCGGGCCATCCTTGTCTTCCCACTCCAGACCTTCCGTGGCGCCCAGCACCTCTTTACTCTCCCAGAAGAGCTGTGGGAAGAGAAGCAAGAGGAAAGCTTTAGGACTCGAAGCAGAGCACAGGGGAGACTCTACTACTTAGGTTCTTAAGTTCTGAGGTCGTCTTGATCACATTAGGAATTCACAGATGCTCCTGGCAGCAACCTCAGATACCCACCCAAGAGGAATGAAAATACTCCAGTTACTGTATTCAGAGGCTTGACATAAAATCTTATGGCTTTAAGTATAATTCCATCTCAAACTCTGTCACCAAAACGAGTGTAGCTAGTATTGCAAAGTTCGATGAACATTTTAGTTGACAAAAAAATTATACATTTAGTCGCCTTTATAGAAACTGATGGTAACGTGAAAATTTATAAATTGATTATGATGTAATAAATTACATTACAACAAAATTATACCCCAAAGATAGGATTGCTAAGAATGAATTATATACATGACTTATGGCTTCGACAGTGTTTTGGTTCAAATCATAGCCACTGAACATAACTCTTTATTTGCATTTGATTTTCTTTTTTTATTCTTTCGGTAGTACAAGTCCCCATGTTTGCCAAAAATCACTTAATTAAGTCAATATTGATTTGAGGGGCCAGGATCATTCTATGTGAAACTTTCCTGTAGTGAATATTTATGGATGAGCTACAGAGCCTGGAAAATAGAGGTTTCCAATGGAAACACAGATAGCCTCTTATCTGTAATGGTACAGACGACTCCTGTAATGATTCCACAGAACATTGTCAGCATGATCAACCCGACGAGGAGAGAGAGGTGGGGGGACACACAGCTTCCTCCTGAGTCTTTTCCAACCTGATGAAGCACTTGATAAACCTGCCTCCCATTACTTCAGAGATTATTTTCAAGAAAAAAGTAGAAAATAATAGATACCACCTGGATTATAAATAGTGCACAGTATGACTTGAAAATATGAGGTTTGGTTTTCTATGGCCACAAAACTTTAGAAGTTTAATTAAACAGAATTTTGTGAAGAGTATCTTCACCTGAATCTCCACATATACTCCCAGAATCACTGTAGAAATACATGTATTCCAAATGTATGGATGGAGTTGTGTTTTTATCTTCTTAAAAACTCTTTTCTCATCTCTAAATTACTGCAATTGGGCAAAGGGCAATTTGATGTAATGTGCATTTTTACTTTCATGAGAACTCAAATCAATCCAGCCTCTTCTAAGGTAACACATGTTGAATTGACACTTTAAAAAATTTAATTAATCAGACTATTGAATGAACAGTCCCAGAGGAATTATTTATGAGTTTTCCCCTGGAAGCTCTGGGAGGAAAAAGGACAAGGGTAAGGCTGAGGGTCTCATGGAAGAGATCTTACACAGTTCTACTACTTGATAGACCACCTTGCAGTGTGGAGCCCAGACTGATGGGTAAATGAAGGGTTGGACCACCCCTTGATGACCACAGTTATGCATAGCACTTATTCTCTATTAAAACCTAAACGTCGTGTCAGACTTGGCGGTGGTGCCTGCATGTCTTTATGAATCCCTCTTCCCAGTGTAGGCTCAATGAGTAAATCTCATTTGCCTGTTTTCCTCTATCACTTATCTCTTTTATTGGTATATTGAGGATGGGTGGTTGGGTCTGACTTATAGGGCTAGGCCTGCCAGTCCCAGGCTTGTATCTTAAAAGCTCTCTCTATTTTTATTTTATTTTATATTTTGCACATGGTCGACAAGTGCTTTACCACTGAGCTACTCTTTATTTTGAGATAGTGTCTCACAACGTAGCCCAGGCTGGCTTTGGATTTATATTCTTCCTTTCTCCACCTTGCAAGTATTTGTGCTAACACGTCTAGCTTCAGTATATTTCCTTCTTTCCTCTGTTATTGTAAGGACTAGTGCACATTCACTGGGAAAAGTGGAATGATATTTAAGATTTGGGACTCAAAATATGTCTGATTGAGTAAGTATAACTTCCTGATTTTCAACCCTCTTAGTTATATTGTACACAAGTCATGGAAATTGTCATGCCATTTATTATTCTGCCTCCAGTTTTGACCTGAGTTTCCTGAGAGTTGATGGAGGCTGGTCCATGTGGCCTTTCCCTCGAGAACCAAGATCACACAAGCAGCTCTGAAAGTCCCATTTCTTTTCTCCGAGATCCCAGTTCTTGTTACCTAGAGTATATTACCCATTTTTTAAACCTGTTTCCAGTCTTTTGGGAGGGTTTCCTTGCTTGGGAAATACTGTAGCTACACCTCCAACTTTTTGAGCTTGTCATGAACAGGAAATGTTGCTTGGTCTCCTGATCTAGACTTGATCTGGTCCAGCTTCCAAACTTCTTCCCTCACAACTGCTTTCCTTTCTTTCTTCCTTCCACAAGGTATGTCCCTTCCGACATTTACCCCTCCCCTTTTTAACACACTTAAATTCTTATATATTTTATATCTGTCATGGTTTGATCCAGGTGTCCCCCACAAACAATTGAATGTGTTCTGATAGATAGATCCTCAGCTGATGGCAGTTTGGGTTTTACAACCTCGATGAAGCTGTGTTGTTGGGGGTGGGCTTATGGGGGGTTATAAGCCAGCTTCCCCTTGCTAGTATTTGGCACACCTTCCTGCCGCTGTTTGCAGTGCTGTGGCAGAGGTGATGTCCAGCCCTCTGCTCATGCCATCGTTTTCCCTGCCAGAATGGAGTCTCCCCTTGAGTCCGTAAGCCAAATAAACCCATTCCTCTACAAGCCG
The DNA here is from genome assembly GCA_004024765.1 of Zapus hudsonius. Taxonomy (NCBI): domain Eukaryota; kingdom Metazoa; phylum Chordata; class Mammalia; order Rodentia; family Dipodidae; genus Zapus; species Zapus hudsonius. The sequence goes on from PVHP010030319.1 coordinate 21,023, forward strand.
CTTTTGCTTGGGTTCTTTCTGCGCAGCAACTAGAAAGCTGACTGCAACAATATCTTTCTGCCAATTGACAATCAGTAGAACTAATACATTTTCTATTCAGAAATATTTTTGACCACAAGTATGAAAAGTCTCTGCTATCTGCCTTGTTCATTTGTGTTGTTTAAGTGTTTTGCTCAATTTTCTCCTCCGTTTTCAGTTATTGAAACCCTATAACCATCAAACTCATCATTCAATGACAAATAAGTTTGGCAATCTTAACTTAGGTAAGTTAAGTTCAATGCACTTCTGATGCATTGAAGAACATATGATAGGCCTCAACAGTGTATGAGATCCTTATTTCTGAGACCTCTGTCATGATTATAAGATTATTCAATAATGAAAAAATAGCCATTTATTGATTTTAAAAAATATCTTTATTATGACTAATTATATACATTTTATCAGCAAATCTTGTGAATGTGTCCCTGTTTCCCTCCTCTCTGTCTGCTACCCACTGGGGTCCTTCCTCGATGAACATACTGGATCTGTCCATAGGGTAGGGGGTTATGAACTGCACCAGAGGGAGCCAGTTTTTCGTTCTGTTTTTCCCTTCCCCCTTGTGTTCCTTTCTTGTTGCTGAGGGGGGATTTTTTTTTTAAGATCTGAAGATTTTCCTGGCAGTAATTAATGCTGTAACAGAATTTCATCTAAACATATGTGACTCACCTGAGAACTAAGTGAGAAAAAGAATCACAAAAACTGTCTATCTAACAAGTACATTGGATGTGATTACTTGTAAAAAGGCTCTTTTATTCTTCAGAAAAGATTCTCCACATTTCAAAATATACTTCATTTCTAAGAACCGCATTCTAACATGCTATTCTTCAAGTCCAAAACTGCTCAAGGGGCCCTTGATTTTAAGATA
>PVHP010030320.1:0-21771 GCA_004024765.1 Zapus hudsonius
TGGGCCAGGAAGACCGGGATGAGTACTAAGATATACAGGATCCCTTGCCACAAGGACTAATACAGACAGCCCACGAAGGAGGATATACAACTGATCAGGGATGGGGAGGGGGGGAATTGGGGAATTCGGGATAACAACACATGGTTTGCCCACTAAATAATGTAACTCATTATGGACAATAAATATATATTAAAAAAAAGAGATAATCATTGAGAAATATAGGCTATACCATGAAAATCTTGCCAAATTAGCAATGCTTGTCTCATTTAACCTATACTGATCTCACTCTCCCATGGAGACTCTCTTTATATTTTCCAGAAGGCAGTGAAAGAGCCAAGGAAAACACAATTCTACCAACAGGACATGAGATGATGGCTGACATTTTGGCAGGAGATGAACTACCCCTGACCTATCATATAGGGCCCAAATAAAGCCTATGAGAGAATGGCACAATAGCCAAGAGGCCAGTCACCACAACAAGCAAGATAACCCATGAAAGGTCAATGGAGACAGAAAACCAACACTATCCAACACAACCCTAAACAGAAGTTCAGAGACACTTAAGATCTCAACAATAAAGCAGACTTAAAACTCACCCACTATGATTCGGGGAACTGTGCGGAAAACGGGGCAGAAAATTGTAAGAGCCATGGTGAGGGATAATATCCACAGACTTTGCCCCCCTCAACAACAACACACAAAGGGGGATGGAAACTGGCTACTTCTTGTGATATTCATAACCCTACACCATTGACTGATCCAGTATGCCCACCAAGGAGGGGCCCTAGTGGGTTGGAGATAGGAAGGTGAATTGGGGATCTGCTTATAAAATGTATCTAGTAATTGACAATAATTTTTTTTAAAACTAAGGTTTTTTTAAATAAAATTTTGCAATAAAATTTTTATATTCTCTGATAATTTTATTATTGAAAATTAGCTTATACATCTATTGGCCTAAAATGAAATCACAATGATTCTAATCTCAGGGAAAAGTGAGACAGCTGGGAGATCACTTCAGTTTTTATAAATTAAAGTGTTGAGAAAATATTGTGGATAATGTTGGGTGATTTTTAAGGACTTTCAAACAAAATATTTGATAAATATTCATTTGCTATGAAAAGCACTTAAAATGTCTTCTAATGGGAACTATTTTTATTTCCATTTTATGAAAGTTTAGCTTCAAGTTTTTAAATAAGTGTTCCAATGTCACCCATAATTTATTAATAACATGGACACAAAACTTAACTTGCCAGAGTCTAGTAAATTAATCAGTGCTTTAATATATATATATATATATATATATATATATATATATATATATATATATATATATATATATATATATATACATATATATATAGTAAAATAATGAAAAATGAAGGGAGTTAATATGATCATCAATTTATATTTATATTATATTATATTATATTATATTATATTATATTATATTATGATATGGTAAGAATATTTAGCCTCCATTATTTCACCAGTTTTAAGTACTATTGTTCTTAATCACTGTTCTGTCCATTTCTATACTAACTAAAAGTATATAATTCTTTTTTTTTTGTTTTGCCTATTTTTTTGTTTTTTTTCTTTATTGTTCATAATGAGTTACATTGTTTAGTGGGCCAACCATGAGTTGTTATCCCCAATTCCCCGTTGACCCCCTTCCCCATCCCCAGTCAGCTGGATATCGTCCTCCGTGGGCCGTCTGTATCAGTCATTGTAGTAGGGGACCCCCACTGAGGAGGATATCCATGGTCCCTTACTACAAAAGTATATAATTCTTAAGAGACTGGATACCTTTCATGTTCTTCATATCAAGCCCATTATACAATACATGTGCAACTTACAATGGAATGACTCATCATTGAATTATTTTACAATGGGAAAAAATCCATACATGTTCGGCAGAATCTCCTCTTTAAATTTTCAGTTTTGACCATTTATTAGACAAGAAAAATACTGCTTTGCAATGATGGACAGTGACAGACAGTCCAAATTCAGCCAGCCAAGATATGTTGACTGTAGCAGCACATAACTCAAGACACACTGGTACCAAGGTATGATGCTGTATTGACTAGTTGTAATAAATATCACAATATTTTCAAGTGACAGTATGTGTATCAGGAAATTAATATAAATTAAGAAATATATATATATATATATATATATATATATATATATATATATATATATATATATATATACATACAATTAAAAGAATTAACCATGCTTAGGGAGATAGCTCAGCAGTTAAAGCACTTGCATGCAAATCCTAATGACCCAGGTTGAATTCGCCAGTATCCACATGCCAGATGTCACAAAGTGTTGTGTGTATCTGGAAGTTCATTTGCAGTGGCTATAGGCCCTGGAACACCTATTCTCATTCTCTCTCTCATTATTATTATCTTTGGCTCTCTTCTCTCTCTCTCTTTCTCTCACTCTCTCTCTTTCTCTTTAACACACACACACACACACACACACAAACACACACACACCCTTTCCTCTCTCTCTGTCTTGCTCTGCTTACAAATAAAAAAATAAGTAAATAAATGTAAAAAAAAATGTAAGACAAGCCTGGTGGTACACACCTTCAATCCCAGTAATTGGAAAGCTCTGAGAGGAGAATTGTTACAATATGAAACCAGTCTGGTGTATATATCACTTGTAAGGCCAACTATAGCTTCATTGTAATTATTCCCTAACCACAAAAAGTAAAATTTCTAGTATCTATTATAGAATTGTGGCAATGACAAAAGGAGGCATTTTTTGCTTTGTGTTTCTGTACCTGCACATTTAAGAAGTGAAATGAGAATGAGAGAAGCTTTGTGATGTATTGAATCCATTTTAAAAAGCACACATATGCTTAAAATAAAGTGATAACTTCATCTATAATTGCAGGTTAAAACTAATTTTAATTAAATAAATATCCTTTTCTAATTTCTGTGTTGCCAATCATTTATCCTCTATTATCATACGTCCGAGAATATTTGTAATGTGAACTAAGGTACTAAGCCCGTGGGGCCTATAGGATCTGCCAGAAAGTGTTGATTGTTTATAATCTCTCGAGCTTCTGAATACATAATTTTATAAGATAAAAGGGTCTTTGCAGCTATTAGAAAGGTAATGGACCTTACTACAGAAAGATGGGATGAATCAAGTTACATATCCTTTAAAGTAGACACATCAGAAAACGGAAGTCAGTGAAAGATTGCATTGGGAAAAATGACAATTCCAATGAAAGAACACATCATGCCATACTGACTCTTAGATGAACAGAAGAGGTCCCAAGGACTCACCATGCCATACTGACTCTTACATGAACAGAAGTCGTTCCCAAGGACTCACCATGCCAAAATCACTCTTAGAGGAACATTCACTCCTCAAAGTTTCCTCTGTGGCACATGTACCCCCCCACACACAAATAAATAAATGCATTTAAAAAAAGAAAATAAGTACATAAAATCACTAAGCAGACAGAGAATAAAATATTTTCATGTTGTAAAAGCCTTGAAGGTAAACAAATACTTCTTTCATTTGTGAATTTCATAACGTTTTAGGCATATTTGAATTTCAATTACACAAAGGCAATTAGTAGTATTATGCTCAGATTTCTATGTATTACTAAGATATCCTTGTGTCTGCAGGGTTATCTCATTGTATAAGATGATGGTCGTTACACTTTGGACTCCTGTGATCATACTGTTTTACTTGAGAGATCCCTGAGTGGAGAAACCACATAAAAGAATCAATGAAAGTTGGTGATAGAGGCATTGTTGTGGCAATATCACGCCTTGGATTCTCTAGATTGAGTCAACGTTTGGCATCAAAATTATCTGTTTTGTGTGAGTCTATCACTTTGGTTCATACTCTGAAGTCATATAGTATCAAAACACTGCCGGTCTTAGAGCAAAGCAAAACTGAGGGAATAAGTGAAAGGAACATGGTCATGTTTGAAGAGTGCAGGACATCAGGATGAGGTGAAGACATTTAAAAAACAACAACAAAACAATGGGTATTAGTATACACTGTCAGGGCACGGAGGTCTATGCACTAAGTGTATGAACTGATAATATAATGTATGAAGTGTACAAGTAATTTATTTAATATAAAGAGTCAGGATAAAGAGTTGGACAACCAAGAGAGAGTGAAAAATGATCTACTTGCATAAGTGCATGATGTTTTAATCGTTATTTTTCTAATCCCTTGATAATTCATCACTTCATGAATTCTGAGGTGAAATTTATTGACATTTCAAAGGAAGAAACACTATATCATTTTATATGACATAGCTATATTTAGGCTTTCATAAATGCCTTTGAAATAATATAGTGTTTATAAATGTGACAAATAGATGTTTGAACTCAATTCAGATAGCTCAATAGATTTAAAGTGTGATAGTAAAATTTAAAAAAAATTAAAAATAAGCTATATGACATAAACTTTACAATTAATGGATACATAGGACTATATATATATATAGATAGATATAGATATAGATATAGATATATTACATGGATTATAATGGATACATAGGAGAATATATATATATATATATATAAAACTATTATTTAATACATGTTTAAACAAATTCAAAATACCTTAAAACAAAATATAAATAATAGTGTAGAATCAAAGAGAATCACCTGTAATACTGGAATATAACTTATCTAGTGGATTTGTGTCTTGATTTGATTGGAAGACTTTAGTCATTCTCTGAGGATTACAATGACCTTGATGTATTTCTTTATAATGCATTTAAAGTAGAGGATGGCATTGCACACTGATGGCAGGTATTCTCAAGGAATCTGTATGGTATAGGATGAATATGGAAATTCAGTTTGTCTCACCATTTTCTTCAGGCTGGGAAGTAGGGCCAAATGTCTTTGCCTTCTTCATTCAGCCATAACACAATAACTCCTTGTCAACTAACTTTTAGTTAAAAGTACTGAAGATCACAGGAATTAACTTCTACTAATACTGTGAATATAGTTACAGGATAGCTTTACAGAAGGTCTGATCCTTTTGTTATTGGGTCTACTGATATATGACATTTTTGCATATATTTTAAATGCCCTTGTGTCTGGGACATGCAAATGTCACAAAAAACAAATGCTTTCACACGCATACTAGAAATGTTGAAGGTAAATAATTTCCTCAATGCATGTTTTTGAACCATTATTCTCAATTTAACAGTAATAATGGTGCAAAGCCATACCACAGAGAAGCTATTTCCACAATCATACATGTTCAATCTATGTCCATGACTCCTTTCATGCTGGTGTTTCCTGAGCTGTCAAAAAACAGATTTTACCTCCCTTAGCAAAAGTAAACTCTTCATCTACCTCTCATTCCAAATATTACAGACATTACTAATGTGTTAGATATCACTTTCAGTAGACAATATCTGTGTGTGTGGGGGGGTGCTGTGTAAATTAGGTCATACATTAAAAAAATATTTTATATGTATTACCTTTGGCCTGGCATATGACAGTAGGAATTTACCATTACCAGATAAAAATGCATTATGTTTTTACAACAGAAAACATTAGAACTTTTTAATGTAGTTTTGAAAGAATTAAAGGAAAAATACATACCAAGAAGCAAAAAGTGTTGTTTACAATGGCAGGAGACATAAAAGTTAACTCCCTTCTGATTCATGCAAAATTCCTGACTGAAATATCACCCCTTCCCCTTTCATCTAGTCTCTAGTCTCTTTTAATATCTTCTTCCAGTCTTCCTTCTTTCCTTCCTTCCATCCTTCCTTCCTGCCACCATCCCTCCCTCCCTCCTTCCCTTTCTCTCTCCCTGCTTCTCCCCTTTACTCCCTCTCTCTCCTTTTCTCTCCTTCCTTCCTTCTTCTTTCTTCTTTCTTTCTCTTTCTTTCTTTCCTTCCCTCCTTTGTCATCCATGTGGAAATGAGTATGGGCACACTATTGTGCAGATCAGTTGGAGGTAGCAATGGCTACTTCGTGTCCGCAGGGTAACATTGCTAGCATTCAGCCCAGTTCACTTGCTCTTAACATTCTTTTTTCTTCTTCTTTCTCTTCCATTATGTCTCTTGAGTAGTGGGGGCATGATAGAGACGTCTCATTGATCACAAAACCTCCAGCAGACATCTATTCTCAGCACTTTATTAAGCTTTCAACCAGCAACTGCAAAAAGAAGCTTCTCTTACTAAAGGTGAGAGTAGCACTGATCTTTGAGCATAAACACAAATATTTAGAGGGCAATTTCATTTGCACAACATGAGTTCGAAGCCACACTGAAACTCTATAGTGAATTCCAGGTCAGCCTGGACTAGAGTGAGATCCTACATTGAAAAAAACAAAACAAAAAAAAATATATATATATATATATGTGTGTGTGTGTTTGCATATGTGTGTATGTATATAATGTTGTTATGTTATATTCTATATAAATATTTTATATATATATATATATATATATATATATGTACTTGTAGCTTCCATCTGAATGCCTCTGAGGTTGCCTGTCACAAGACGGTCACTAGGTTTTCAGTGATGGGTATGAATTCTCTGTATGGAGTGCTCCTCAAATCCAATCAGACAACAGTTACCCCCATATCATTTCATGTCTCTCATTATTTATCATATTATAATATAAAACTAAAAGAATTAAAGTAAATATATATTAGTTCATTTAATGCAATAATATATTATTAAGTAGAAATACATATAACATATTCTAATAAATTACAGTAACTTACAAGAAATATTAACAAAGAAAGTAGTGTTCAAAATAATTTTGATCAACCAATGGACACCCCCTGTCATGGTTTGATCCAGGTGTCCTCCACAAAAGAATGAATGTGTTCTGATAGATCTATCCTCAGCTGATGGCAATTAGAACCTCACTAGAGCTGTGTTGTTGGGATGGGCTTATGGGGGTTATAAGCCAGCTCCCCCTTGTCAGTATTTGGCACACCTTCCTGCTGCTGTTTGCAGTGCTGTTGCAGAGGTGATGTCTACCCCTCTGCTCATGCCATCGTTTTCCCTGCCAGGATGGAGTCTCCCCTCCAGTCCATACACCAAATAAACCCTTTCTTTGACAAGCCGCTTTTGCTCACGTTCTAGAAAGCTGACCACAACACCCCCCCCCCAAGGGTCTATTTTCTTAAAGGTCCACAGCACCTTCTAACCCTGTGTCACTCAGAACCAAATCTCTAATAGATTCTCCTGCAGGGAACACATTCATAACCTATCCACACATATATTTCTTAACATTTTCCTTGAGGCTGGGTACAAAGTAACACTCCAGAAATCTAGTCCGTAAGTTTTTATGTCACTCTTAATATACATAAGCAGTGAAATATCTAAACCTCTCCCTGTTGCTGGAGAAATGGGTCAACCATTACTACTACTTCCACTCAAGGCATGAGAGACTGATGAGGCCTAAGACTATACAAGTTCCATCCCCTAGCATCCAAGTAACATCTGGACATGGACACACACACACACACACACACACACACACACACACACACACACACACTTGTAACCCCAATACTGTGGGGAGCAGCAGGAGAATTACTTGTACAAACCAGCTTGCTCTAGTCAATAAGTTACTGTCTCAAGGAATCATTCAAGGTCAGGTGACAATGGTGGAAGTTCACTTCTGGCCTCCACCTGTGCTTGAGAACCACACCTGCACACATGTAAGTGTGCACACCACACATACCACACACACACATACCACACACACGCACATACCACACACACAAACACACACAATTCTTAAGGTTTCAATAAATCAGAATTTTTAATAGCTTTATAGTTATAAACAACAAAAAATTCTGAAGATAAATTGGTTAAGTTTATAAATTGGGAGTAGTAATTATCTACTGAGCAGTTTCATATTTACTATTAGCTTATATTACATCTCAACTATAAAGATGAAAAAAACCGAGGTTGTAAAATATCAGACTTTATACTCTTCAATTTGTTTTAGATTCAGTGAATTTTATTACTAAAACTTGAGAAAACTATGTTAAAATTTCAGAATTTGGAAAACATTATTTCAATTTTAACAGTAGTGTGAATTATTAATGTATATTTGAGTATTTACTACAGAGCTTAAAAATCAAAAAGACTTGTGGGAAAAATTATCTTCCTAGATCGCATATTCTAACAGTAGACACTCATGGATATAAGCATCAGCTAATTGGGTTGTAGACCCCATTCCGTGGGATGGTGCTCCCATCCTCAGGATAGGTCTTTCCCGCCTCAGTTAAACCTCTAGAAACAACCTCACAGACACACAGAGCTAAGTTGATAATCACCATTAACTTTCACAAGTATGCAGTTAATCAAACTCATTTTTTTTCAAAAGTTTGTAAGGAATCTAGTAGGAGAAAAAAATAATCCAAGTGACAGAAAGGTTACCCAACAGCAGCATACTGACACAGTGACTTGGGACCTAAGTTTGAACTCAGCCAGTCTGAGGGTCGAGCACTTTACTTTATTTACTTATCTGTCATTTATTAAAAGTGTCACTGTGTTACTCTATTAAAGAGATTATATAAATTAAATCACTTTAGTCTCATTACCACAAAATGAGGTGTATATTAATATCCTTACTTTGCAAATGAGTTTACTGAGGCTTAGAGAGATTCCTTAAGTTTTTTTTTATAAATTATATCTTTATTATCCATATTTACATACACTGAATAAGCAAATAATGTGTTGGTGTCCCCAATTCCCCAAAATGACTCAATTCTACATCGTGAGCTGCCGGTATGTAAAAGTGCCTGTTCTGTTGCCCAGTGGACTAATGAACGAATGCATGGTTGAACACTCTGACATCCTTTTCTAATAAAAGACAACAGGACATCCGATCACATTTCACTCAGACTGCAAGCTTGAGTCTCTTCTGTCCTTGGGCTGGGGAAAGCTCACATGCATCCTATTATTCCCATGCTGCAATTCTATATTCATGATACCTAGAGTTCTTGGTTCAAAGACGTGTTGTATCATTGATCTGCCCTCTGACATACTGGGCTTTGTTGGAGAAGACAGAAAAAAGTATATACTTTCCCATGTTTTGTTTTTGTCAGAAAGCTGTCACTAGGTCCAACTGCTCACTGCTGTCACTAAACTGACACCTACAGGCTTGCAGGAGTGATGTGGAAGATATTTACATATCTCTGGGTCACTTTGCTATCCCCAAACTGACAAATCCATGGTTGATAGGAACTTGTGAATCTTTCTAGGCTACTTATCCACATCAAATATGCCTCTCCTCTGTGCAGTGGTACAGCAGCTTACTTGGGATTCAAATCTAAGTTATTTCCATAAGCATTTTGTCACAAAGATAAATGAGCATTTTAAGAAATTTATATGTATTGTTCCCAACAATTAAGAGAATTACATTTTGTCTTATAATTTATAATTTAAATAATTACAAATACCATTCTCAAACTTAGTTTATATGTGAAATCACATTACCACTACCTGATTTATTTTTTTATCTAGTGTTTTGAATTTGTGTTTCTTTTTTTTTTTTTTTTTTTTTGAGGGAGATAAGGTCTTCCTCTGGTCCAGACTGACCTGGAACTCATGCAGTAGTTGCAGACTGGCCTTGAACTCACAGAGATCCTCCTTTCTCTTACTCCCAAGTGCTGGGATTAAAGCTGCGTGTCACCACACCTGGGTAAATTTAGGTTTCTTGTAATTTTTTAAAATTTATTTAAAATTAGTAAATACATTAGGAAAATATTAACTTGTTTATATTATCTCTTTCTTATTTAACTACACACATATATTTATGAACATGCATTTTTCTTAAATTATACCTAGTATTTCCTGGTTATGTTCTCTCTCTCTCTCACTCTCTCTCTTTTTCTCTCTCTCTGCAATTTCTTTAACTTGAATTTCTAGATTGTTTGGAGTTTTAAAATACGCATTTTTTGTTCAATGCTTGTCATTTCATGTCACATGATAGAAGTCTTGATTTTTAGATTTTTTTCTACATTAATTTCTTTCTAATCAAAAAGTTATCTGTATTTTGAGATATTTACCATGTATTGTTTTTATAGGTTGATGTTATCACAAATGTTTATGAGAGCATGCAGACGTTTATTTTTGGTTGTAACCTTCTAGATTTTAAAATATGTAAAATGAGTCTAATGTCAATTGTTCTTCAAATGAATAAATATTGGTGTGAAGAATTTAAAATGTGTAATAAAATGTTTTTTTCTTATTATTTTTGTCTAATTGCACCTTAAAATGAATAAGTACAATCAAATTTCTAATATTAGTTACTTTTATGCTGCTGGAAAGAATTACTCAATAAGAATCAGCCTGTGGAAGGAAAGCTTTGTTCCCTGCATATATTTTCTAGGGGAAGTTTTATCACTGCATGGACCACATGGCGGGATCAGACAGCCAGGCATCACAATGTCACATCAACAAGGATGAAGTATAGAAAGTGAAGCTGAGTGTGGCAGGAAGAACTAGGTTACAACATCCCAAGATATCTTCCAGTGACCCTTTATGAAGACTCTCCAATTCTTCCAAACAGCAATATGATGCTGGGGTAAACTATAAGGTTTCATCACCAACATATGAACTACAGAGAATATTGGGTATTCAAACTACCACAGGTTGTAGAGAAAATTTGAAATTTAAATGTTTATACTTATGATATTTTAAGGTATTTGATTTTCTTTGAGGTTATAGAAAACGGGAAAGTTTCTCTGATGTCTTCTTCTGAAAGTTTGTCTTCTGCATATAGAAAGGCTACTTATTTTTGTTTGTTAATTTTGTATACTGCCACTCTGCTGAAGGCATTGATCACCTTCAAGAGTTTACTGAAATACTATTCTCTGGGTCTGATATATATATAATTATTTTGATTTTTTTGTTTTTATTTAGCTATCATTATTTGATTCTTTGTGAACATACATTCTGAAATATATTACAGATATTTCTATTAGGCTATTATTTTCTTTCCATATTGAATTATTAATTGATAAGAATACATTTACTTTTATCTTATTTTTATGTTATAGCTATTTTATAACTGAATACTATTTTTATTATATTATGATTAAAATGAAATTTTAATTTTTCTTGCATGATGTGAAATTACATTTAAACTGCATCTTTATGAGTAAAATAAAATCCATTTTTCAGTGTATAAAAATGATATACTTCAAAAGAAGCAGAAGTAGTAGTAATCCAGACATTAATAAAATTTATAGACTGTAATTATGACAAGAATATGAATTCTACATCTTTGGAAAACTAGGAGCAAAGGGGTAGCCACGATTTTCCCAGACAAATATGCCAAAATATTCATGTGGAAAAACACGGTTAGAAACAATTGATATACCAAGAGCACCATCAAGTTCACCTTCTTTTGATTTCAGCTGTTCTGTATCTACTGTTTCCCTTTATGTTCCTTTCCATGATGTTATAAAATCACCCCGGTATTTTCAAGTCTTCCCAGTTTCTGTTAATTTCAAATTTATTTCTGTTTTTCTGGGTACATATTTCTTTTCAACTCTTCCATCACATCATCTCTGTTTTCTCCCTCTCTACCTTCTTTCTCTCTTCTGTCATAATCTCTCTCTTTTTCTATCTCTAAGGCATACTCACACCTTACTGAATTCAGCTTGGGTGTTTCATTATTTTATTTTAGAGCAGAGATCTTGTGATCTAATGGGAAGAAGATGTATTGCAGAGGGGTGGGGTGGGGACTGAGCAAGGATAATTGGCATGAGTAGAATCAAAAGATGTCACAAGTATGCATAAAAGTTATTAAAATGTCAAAAGTCTATTATTCTGTCAAAAATTATTCATTTAAAATCATATATTCTTATACCATACTTACTTTTGTGACTCAGATGTTTTTTTCGTTTGATAGCCATGATATTAATTTCTCAAGTTATTCTCTGGATATTCATGTCAGAATTGGGACAAAAACATCCGGCAGAATAAAATGTCTTCTTATAACCTACTACATAGGTGAAATCTTTTTAACGTTCATATTTCTGCAGTGAAGAGATATTCCAGAAAAGGCTGTTCACAGTGTCACACACCTCTCTGTCCTCATCTTCTACACAGAAGTTGTCTACAAGTGTTTGGTGTATATTCCTGCTTCTTAAAAGCTAACACCATGCATGTTTTAGGAAATATAGCCTACTAAATGAATATCTTTTCATGTATCCAAGGTAGATTACAAAACCATTTCATTTTGAGCTAAGTAATGTATTTTAAGCATTGTTTTGATGATCTTACTTATTCTACTTGATCTTGAACTTTTCATCTGATTTTGTTAATACACACCTAATTAGGCACACGCAAACAGATACAAAGTAGACACTCAAATAGGCAGCCTGGCTATATGGTAAAAGCTTTAACATACAGACTGCTACTCAAAGGGAACTCTGCTTGATATCCTGGTTTTCCCTCCCTATGCTGTTGCTTTGGGGAAGTTTTTAGGCAAGGAATACAATCTTTCTTTCTCTGAAACTGAAATTAAAGTTCTATTTCTAATACAGTTTAATGTCTTAAAGAAAAGCAGTATATGATCATAATCTACAAGTTCGCAAACAAATTTATAGCCCAAGAATTTTTTCTTTGTAAAGCATCATCCAAAATGATATCAGGAATTTGAAAGAAGGGCTGCAGTTAGGTTGCTGTTGGTGGTGGTAATTAGTCTGGGCACATTTTATTTGACTTCACACATTTTCATTTGAATACCTACTGTTACTTAGCATATGGATTTCCATAGCAATCCCATATGTCACTGCATGGCTTGCTGCTATCTACTTTGGATTCCAACAATAATGAGATTTCATAATGGCCGTGGAATAGAGCAACTTGAACCTTTATCTAGTTCCATGTGTATCTTAGACTTTCGAAAGTATGGAATCATGCTGTTTGGTGAGGTTGGGGTTTGTTCTTACTATATAAATTTGAAGTGTGAGGAAAAACATTTATAAGATGTCAGGAAAACATGGTATTCAATATAAAAATTTTATTGAATAATATGCATATGTTTAGAAGGTCTAGCACCATTTTTATTTATGAATAAGAGTGTCATTGCTTACTATATGATGTATATTTTATCGGAAAATTCCAAATACTGTAAGTAACTTAACAGAATTTAAGGATAAGCAAATATAAATCTGTCCTTAAAGAGCATGCTCCCATAGTCTACTCGCTTTATTGTCTAATGGAAATGTTTCATATGAAAGCACCTTACATGGAGAGAAACATAATCTATAAGAGCTTTTTTTCCTTTTGATAACAAGCTGGCTAAGACTTTGAAAGACATGTATTACATAAAATGCAACACTTTTAGACTTGACATGTGGATTTTTCAGTTACTACAGATAAGATTTAAAATGGTTGGAATTGGTGATTTGATAACAGTGGATTTCTCAAAAGTAAAAGATATGAAAAACTTTTTAATATATATTTATTGTTCATAATGTGTTACATTATTTAGTGGGCCAACAATGAGTTGTTATCCCCCATTCCCCTATGCACCTCCTCGCCATCCTCAATCAGCTGGATATCCTCCTCCATGGGTCGTCTGGTTCAGTCCTTATGGCAGGGGACCCTGGATAGCCTAGTACTCAGCCCGGTCCTCCTGGCCCAAGTATGTTGTTACTGATGGGTGCCATGCCTCCGGACAGTCTCCCCCACCATGGCTCTCACAATCTTTCCGCCCCCTCTTCCGCTCAGTTCCCTGAGTTGTGGTGGGTGATTATTAAGGCTGCTTTAATGCTGTGTTCTTAGGGGTCTTTGTGTCAAAAATTGTTGGTTTCTGTCACCCTGGCTTATCCTGTGTTGAGTGAATGGCTGTGGCTGTGGGTCCCTTGTTCATCCCCTCATTCTCTGCGGGGTCTCCATATGGAGCCTCCATGGTATAACTGGGGTGGCTCATCTCTTGCCAGGATCTCAGATGTCGGCCTACAGTTAATAGGTATAGTTAGATGTGTTTGTATTTTTCAGGATGCAGAGAGAAAAAACTTTTTTCTACTGCTGAAAAATGCCATTTGTGGAAATTCCAGAGATTGGTTTGTCAGCTCTATTAGAGTATTTTGCATAATTTCATAAATGATTCAATTCAGGTACAGCATAAAATACATGGAAATTTGCGTTATTCTGGGCTGAAAATTGTCCTAAATGATTTTCTGTAATAACAATATTAGTTTCAATCTCTTCGAAATTCTTTCAGAATAAAAGGAACTGCAAAAACGATTATTTTAATAGCAAGAGGGTAGGCAAACTATCTCTCCCTATCACAAAGCTGTGTTTATTTCACTTTGTAATGAGAGCCTTGGGGTTCTTTGCCAATACACCAATATACATCAATGCACAGATAAATTTATAGTATCCTCTGATCCTTGTTTTATAAATTTAAAAAACTAAAATCCACAGAGCAGCGGGTAAGGTTTAGAGAGACTCTATTAGATTAAGAGAAGGAAAGAAAAGAAAGTGCAGAGAGCCCCTGCCATGTGGAAGGCAATGGGGCTAGAGAGCCTATGTGGAGAGTAGGGCTCCCTCATGCATCCACAGCCCCAATCTGGCTATAGCTGGAGGGGGGTATCAGAGCAGGGACCTTGAAGTTCAGACATCCGGAAAGATGAACATCCACAAGAGGCCATGCCCACCTAATAAGCATCTATTTATAATTTTAGGGTTGTTGACTGTGCCCTCAAGCTCAGGTCAGTCTGAGTTTGAGAGAACTGATTTGTCTGGTGGTAGGGGGCTGGCTCAGAAAGAGGCCAGCACAGCTGAGTAGGTGCTGAAAGAGAGCAGATTGTATCAGATGACTAGATGATGAATTCCTATTCCACTGAACCAGGGTGAGTAACATCTCTTTTGTTTCTTTGAGCCCTCTAATAACTGGCTACCTGAAAATAAAGCTGCCTGACTAATTACCTCTGAAGTTGTTTATAGAGAACATGAACGAGATTATAGAGATGTTCAAATATTTGCAACTTGCATAAAAAATATTCTATAAAATGTGAAAAGTCAGCTGTAATATAAATAGATATAAATAGATGTGACACAAGATGATTGAATATGATATACACATTAACAAAGATTTATTAATTCAATATATGCTTTCACATTCTAATGACATAGACTAAGCTATTCCCAGTTCCTTGCCCTTTCTTGGGTTCCATACAAAAGTCTTGTGTTGCCCTATTAACAAAGTCCCTGAATGCTATTTTTATCTCTGTCACCCATTTTGCATTTGTTCATTTATAGGCTTACAGGTATTACTAAAGATGTGTTCTTCTAGGTTTTTTTAAATCTCAAAACAACATTACTTGTGTTATATTAGTATTAAGTTGCAAATAATTTTAGATGTGTCATGTTCATTTAATGATTATGATTAATAGGAAATGATATTTATATTCTTTAAAATATGTATATTTTATATCAGTTAATATTGTCAAATAAATTTGTGTATACAAGGTGCTTATAGAATAACATTTCTATCCATATTTTCTAACTTTGGGGTAAGCATTCCTTTATTTATATTGAATATATGAAGAAAAAATATTACTACCTATTCAGAACAAATGTTTTGCTCTCTTCTTGAAATGTGGTCTATGTGTGATGTGCTCTAATATTATTTTGACATTTCCCTCCAGATCTAATGAGATTATTTAAGAAAATAATATAATCTATACCATGTGTCTATTTAACATAAAGAATAAACATTGTCATGGGCCAAAGTAGCAGTTAGGATGAAATAGTACAAAGATACTGGGAGATGTGTGGAGGATGTGATCAGAAACACATAGACCCACATAAGCATAAAGAGCAAAACACTAGAAGAGTAAAATAAAGAAAAAAAATCACAAAATAAGTTAAACTATTGTTTATCAGCCATATACTTGTCAAAGATTTTTCTTGATTTTAGTATTTGGTTTGGTTATATCTTTATGCAGCAATAAATAAATAAGATCTTATCTCCATTCAGAAAGATCCAACATTCTACTGGGAACCAGATGACATAGAGGGCCCTGGTGAATTTTTGGGAGTGGGTATAGAAGTGTAATTCTTCAGCCTCCATGGTGAAAGGCAGCAAGACCAGATTTTTGCACCAGATAATTGTGTTGTATTACTCAGTTTCTCATTGTTGTGAACAAAGAGCAGACCAGAATCAAGGGTAGGAGAGGTAGTTCATTCCACCTTACATTCCCAGAGGAGAGACTCCCTCACAGCAGGGAAAGGCATGTTAGGAACCAGCTCAGGAAACAGAGCCAGCAAATAACAAGCAGGACTGGACTGTAAAACCTCAAGACCTGCCAGAGTAGATACCGCTTCAGGAAAAGGAGCTAGCTTTCAAATCCCAGTCACTAACTTATTAGCTTGAGCTATGTCTGAAAGATGGCGTAGGTAAGGTGAAGGAAAAATACCTCATACATGTGAGCACCAATATTCAGCTTAGGGGAGATTTGGGTAACAATCCAAACACGGGATCTGTATCCACCATCAATAATAACCTCCAGAATTATTTTATCAGATACTTATTGATTATATATAGAAAAATATTAATTATCTGTATTTATTTTTAATTGGGATAACATCAACTTTCTTATCAACCTTTTAAAAAGTATCCTCACAATACCTTGCATACTACTTGCAACTATTAAGAATTCAAAACTACTTTTTAAATTCTGTAAATGTTTCAGTTCCTTGAATTTCTTTTACGGTGTCATCTCCCACCATAATAAATATTAGCAATGAAAGCAATGTGCCTACTTTGTACTTTCAACTGTTAGGCATTAAGTATTCTTTTTGTGTGTGTGCCATTAGTGGTCCTTTAACTTCTAACATATTCTTTGCTTTGTAGTTCTCCTATTGAAGTAACATTAATTTTCTTTTCTATTATGATGCTTGGTTTACATAAATATTGGACACTAGTTATGAGAAACAGGAAACAGGGTGTTTGCACTTTGTTTTTTGTGTGTCATGAGTAATTTTTTTTCTTTTACAAAATATTTCACTACCTCAATCTCCATTTTCATACAGTCCCATTTGAAAAACAAGCTTACATGTTTAAATTAAAGCTACTTGCTCTGTATTGTTTGGGAATTGGTAGCTTGAGATTATTAAGCATTTGAGACAACAACTCTATCTGTGAAGCAATAATCAATAATAATGAACATGATTAGTATTTTAAACTTTACCATTTTTTATTTCATATTTTCTAGACATTCATTGGTTCTACCTATAATCAGTAACTGAAACTTTAATACAGATTCACTAAAAAAATAATATTTTTTAAAAAATATGAACAAATATTCTTGTAGAATATTTGGTACTCATAAAATGAATCCCCTCCTTAGGGCTGGAGAGATGACTTAGTGGTTAAGGCACTTGCCTGCTAAGCAGAAGGACACCAGTTCGATTCCCCAGTGCCCACATAAAAGCCAGATGCACAAGGTGGCCCATGTGTCTGCAGTTCATTTGCAGTGGCTAGAGGCCCTTTCTCTGCCTGCCTCTTCTCTCTCTCTCTCATTTTCTCTCAAGTAAATAAAATAAATAAAATATTTTAAAAATTCCCTCCTTAATCTTTTTCCAATTATTATTGGATTATTTAAATATATGCATATAAAATTATATAATGTTGGGATTTTATGCCTTATGTTTATTTATTCACTTTATTCTACAATATGTTCTTTGCTAATGCTGCTAGGTAATGATTTTTTTATGGTCATTGTACAATTAGAAGGGCTTATAACCAAGAGTTCAGGTAGTCAAAAACTAGCAAGCTGCATGTTGGAGAGACTGTTGCCTAGTCCAGGTTGCTGGATGCCTCAGCAGTCCTGAGCTGGGGCTGGAGGCTTGAAAGTTTCCTGCAGAACTACTGGACATCAGACCACTAGGGAAAGCTGAGACTTAGTGTAGGGGAGATCTCATCAGTTAATCCTTCCTGGAATGCAGGCATGTCTCCTAGTTGATTTCTGATCCCATCATGTTAACAATCTTGAGTAACCATCATCAGTTCATTCCTCACTAACTTGACACACAATATCTACTTATGTCAGCCTTCATTTGCAAATGAAGATACTTACAAGGTCCCGATTTCTCCTAACATGATATGGCTCTCACAATTACAAAGAAATGCAGGTGTCTTTACTAAAATAGATGACAAAGTCCCTTTAGGCATGCTAATGTCTTTGACTATCCTTTGCTTTAAATATGATGATATGGGCTTAACTATATTTTTTCCTTTTTTCTGTTTTTTAAAAAATATTTTATTTATTCATTTTCAAGCAAAGATACAGAGAGAGAGAAAGAGAGAGAGAGGGAGGGAGAGAGAGAGAGGGAGGGAGAGAGAGAGGGAGGGAGAGAGAGAGGGAGAGAGAGAGAGAGAGCACACCAGGGCCACCACCTTGTGGGTCTGGCTTATGTGGGTCCTGGGGAATTGAACCCCAGGACACTGGAGGCAAGTGCCTTAACCACTGAGCCATCTCTCCAGCCCAGGCTTAACAAGATTTGACTGAATATAATGTCTGCCTAAGATGTGTGTATGTATGCTCAACAGAGATAGTCATGACATTTACAGTCCTCATTTTTGTACCTGGTCACATGCCTCAGCTAGTACTAACAATTATCTTCTATTCCTCATGCCCAGCTCTACAAGCTATTGATATCCAGCTTACACTTAATTACTTCTTTTAAAAGGCCATTTCACCATCCTGTTGACCCAGCTGCTTCAGGATGGTTGGCGACATGGCAACACTAATGAATCCCATTAACTTGAGCTCCTACTGTACCTCGTTGGCTATACAGTGGGTTTCTTGGTCAGAAGCAATGGTGTATGAAATTGTATGACCGTGGATAATGCATCCATGGATTGTATTTTTTGGCAGAAATATTACATGCATTCCAGAGCTATGGAAATGGCCACAAGATGAGTTTTGTACCTACGGGACCCACCATAAGTACGACTTTGTCTAAAACTCCATGAATCACATGATCTCCAAAAACTCCCACTTTAACCAGAAGGCTCTGATGATGTTTGGGTTATGCCAGAATCTCTGTCAACTCAGAGCATGTTTCGAAGCATTTTCTTTCTTCCAATGTAAAGCCACTCTGGCACAGGCATGTAAATACCTTTGGGGAAGAATGGGAGAAATAGTTAATAGTAAAACTTTTTGATATTGTAGCAAGGTCCTTCCTTGAGACTACATCCCAAAGCCTAATAAACCCATTACAATCTGAAGGTGCATTTGTTCAGTCTCTTCAGTGTTCATCCTACTCTTTACCCAATTAGTGTTTTTATTTTAATTGCCAGCACTCTGCCAGTCTGGGACTTAAACTTGCAGTATGAAACAGCCAATCATATAATTGGGTTTAATTATCAACAACTTCAGTCCTGTGGCTGCTGGAGAGAGAATTTAAGCTTTATTGTTTATGTACATTAGACATGGGAAATTTCATGCCTGAGCTCAATCTTTTTCCTTTGTTATTTTATCCAGAAATGCTCAAAGCTATAACAAACATCATTATATTTCCTATTCAAAAGTTCAAAAGTTGTATATGTATAGTTACTAAATTCTTTGCTCTTCTCAACAGGCGAATCAAGAGTAAGGAATTATTTCTGTGGGCTTCTTCTTCCATAGTTCCCACCAAGGATTAGCAATGATTTCTGTACTGCCATATTGTCTTTAGCAAATTTTGGTTTAGTTGACTTGGAAAGGCAGCTTCAGGTACTACCAAAGCCTTGGAGAAATTTATCCTTAGAGTTCTGTTGCTCTCCAGTCACTGTGAGTACTACAATCTGTGTTAGACAGGGTTCTCTAGAGGAAATGAGTCAGCAACGTTAGAATATACACAAATGCACATAGTCATATTGAAAATGATATTTACGGGAATGGCATAGAACTAATAGGGCTGATGCCAACAATGGTTATGCGCACACTGGAGAGACCAGGGTTGTTGTTCAGTCCACAAAGCTGGATTCTTCATTCCCTATATGGTGTGAAGGCCTGGAGCTGCTGGTCTTTAATCTCCACTGGAAGGCTGAAGAAACTGGGGTCTAATGTCAGGAAGATCAGCAACAGCAGAAACAAATGCCCTCACCAGCAAGAAACAAAGGGAGAAAAACAAGAATAATGATTTTCTCAGACTTCTTTACATCTGAGCTGTCTGGTGGAAGTTTATGCCAGTCTGGGGGAGAAAACCTCTCCCTGGTTAATCAGATCATCCATCAATCCTCCTCAGAAATTCTCTCATAGATCCTCAAAAGGCATATGTCTTATTTCATTCAAGATGCCAAGCTGACAATCCTTTGTATCATATTGACCATCATAGGTTTTAAATAAGTAGCTTTGTACATCACCATGTTATTCAATATTTCAATTAAAATTATTTTCTGTGTTTGAAATTTTATTTAACTACTTCCTTCTATAAAATATATTTTAAATACCTTTTTATAACGAGCAAATAACTCTACTATGAGTATGAACAAACTTTTGTGTGAAAATAAGAATTTATTTAGAGGAGTTATATTTTTATACTTGCAAATGCTAGGTCCTACCATATATCACACTTAGTTCTGAGAAGAGTTGTGTTTATGTATGGATAATAAGGTAATAGTTTTCTTTAGTCTATAGACAGTTTTCTTCTTTGATGGGTTATGCCATATAAGCAATCATCTGTTTTAAATTATCAAATTATCATCACAAAGTGTTTTATAAAGCCCTGCCATGATTTATACTTATTTTTTGCTGAGATTATCCATTTATTTTAACATTCTTATATATAAAATAACTTTATATATTTTATGCTTGTTACTAGAGAAATAAATAAATGTCTTCTCTCACTTATCAAAATAAAATATAAATTATTATTTTAACCCATTTTAAAAGAGTCCAACTATCTTAGAACATTTTAACAGTCTTCCTCTAATTCTGGAGTTTCATTATAATATTGTATAATCTACTTATCTTTAAATCTGAAATAAAAAATATTTTATCATTATTAAATGGTCAACTTTTTATTTATAGGATAGTACCATTCCATTGCTTGTCTATCTGTTTTATTTTTGTGTTTGTTTTCACCTTTGGCTTTATGTGGCTTTCTCAAGCCAAATATTTCAACACTATATTTTAACAAATGTGCAGAGATAGATGATTTGTCATTATTTTTCTGTTTAATCAAATACAGTGCTTCAGAAACAATATCTAAAACATTGCAATGTGAAAACACTTTACTAGACTCCCCCAGTGGAGGGCTGGGGATGGAACTTGATTGGATTTTTAATTGGATGATTTTACAACTCTGGAGAGTTACATGTTGGCTTAGAAATGTTTGCCTAGTAAAGATGCAAATATCATCTTTCTCGAGGGAAAGATAATCCCAAAGAATCGAGATTCTTTTTGGATGTTAACTAAATTTAGACTATTATCCAGAAAGCTTAACTCTAAAGTTCTTTTTAAACTGGATATGGATAATTAACTTATCTTATTAAAATTGTACCTTTGTAGTCAAGAAGGTCTTGCCACATTTTATTAGTGAGGTTGAGAAATGTATTATGTGTTGTTCTTCCCACCTCCCCCAATATTAAACTGTGAAATTTGTGATTTGTTTAAATGCTGGGTGAATCATAGCTTAGGTGCATGTCCAGCTAATTTGTTCCTATACATTTTGTTTGATTCTCTTTCTCCTTCTCTCGGGGCTTTTACAAATATATATATATATATATATATATATATATATATATATATATATATATATATATATATATATATATATATAT
>PVHP010030321.1:0-21788 GCA_004024765.1 Zapus hudsonius
CTGCGAGGGGAAGGGGACAATGGCGGGAGCTTGGGGTGGGGGAGGGTTCAGCTCTGTGTTCCCCTGAGGAGCAAAGAGCTGCTGGGGAACCCTGTGGTGGTCCCAAAGCTGGGGAGAGGCTGGGCCTGGGTTCAGGTCCGGCTGCAACTCAGGGCCTGGATCTCAGCCAGAAACTCAAACCTCCACAGAGAGACAGCCCATGCCCTCCTGGCAAGCACCCACCCGAGGTCCTGCTTCGGAACCAAGCTAGGTCAGGTTGCCCAAGGATCGCGTCTGCCTGTGTACATGGTGTGGGGGTCGTGGTGAGAAGCGGGTCCAAGGATCGGGTGCTGAAGGGAGGGGAGCCTTGCGAGGGGAAGCCGCTCAATCAGCGGCTGCAAGGGGACAATGGCGGGAGCTTGGGGTGGGGGAGAGTTCAGCTCTCCGCTCCTCTGCGGAGCAGAGAGCCATTGGGGAATCCCATCTGTGCTGGCACAGGAGTTGTGGGGGGAGGGAGGGCCTGGGCTCAGGTCCAGCCAGTGTCCAAAGTTTGGGTCCCAGCTGGAAAATCAAACCTTTACGGAGAGAGTCCTGGCGATGCTGTTACTCGTCCACCATCATTCTCCACCCTCAGAAGAATTTAATTTTGAGCATGCTGAAATTCAAATGTCTTGGGAACAGTGAGGCGAGAAGGTCCAGTATTTGGTGGTAATATGCACACGGGGCTCTGTAGCTAGGCCTGAGCTGGCTGCATGGCTCTGGGAGTTAGCTGGTTTATCAAGGAAGCCATAGACATGGAGGAAATAACTCAAGGAGAAGAGAAAGAAGTTGAAGCTAAATCACTCGAGGAGAAGAGAAAGAAGTTGAAGCTAAATCACTTGAGAACAGCAATGTTTCAAGGTTTTGTAAAGTCAAAGAAAACCCCAGAGAGGAAAGAATGGCTAGAATTATAGGAGTGAGACAGCCTGCTCTAGGCTTCCTCTCACAGACCTTTGTCATTCAAACTGCTCTCCTTGGAAACTAGGGCCATACTTCCATTTACGGTTATTTACTGAGTTATGTCAATTGTATCTTCAAAATATACTACAAACTGAATCCATACTCTGGCAACATCTGGATCCTAGTTCAAGTCAGCTCCCACTCATTGCTAGTCCCCTTTCACCCAACTGCCCTCCAGAGCATCTTTCTTTTTTGTTCATTGTAGCACAACTATAGTTTGTTGAATGCATGCATGATTGTAGTAATGTCCAGTGACGTGAAAAAAAAATTTTAATCTTCTGTGAGGTAGGTGTCCTAGAAGATGTTGGTGACAACTGTCTACCTGGAAGGGTGCAGAGCATCAGCAATACTGGCTTTAGCTTCCCATGGTGGTGGGGACAGTGATTAATCTTAGTGACCTGATATCTTCAGGAACAAGAACTCAAATTAAACAATTTTTCAATGGTGAGAATAAAACCTTAAATAAAATGCCCATTGAGGAAGAAGAGTTATGTTTCTTTTTTCTGGTAGACAAAACAGTCCATTAAAACCAGTGCCTCATACTTTTAAGGAAATAATAATAGCTTTAAATTATCCAAACCTTGAACCTTACTTATAATTCTTCTACTTTCCACAAAAAAATTTTTGGTATACCATAAATTTCAATGTCCATAATGAGATAACAGGTCCACAATACCGTAAGGCTCCTCACCTGCTATTTCTATGTTATATGTCATATCTCAACAACTTTGAGGAAGTCACCGAGGGATTCTGTGCCTTCTACAGGCAGGACTAAATTGAGATGTAGCTTTCACAGTGGAAAATTTGTCTCACCAGGTAAATGGCTACTGGCCCATTACTGTTCCTTCCTTTCTGCAACCTTTATGAGGTGTGGGTTTTAAGAGGAGAAAGGAATCCCTAACAGGGTTCCTCAGGAGTTATTTGCCAGGAATAGCTGAGCAGGGAGAGAGAGAGAGACAGAGACAGAGAGAGACAGAGACAGAGACAGAGAGAGAGGACAGAGAGTTGAGGGGCCAGGGCTCTGCTGCAGGATCCAGACCTCATTAGTCGTGAGCCACACAGACCTAATGTCAAGCTTGAAGTATCCCTGACATTCTCAGGTCTGACAGCCTCCAGGAAAAGCTGAGTAAACAAGCCTACAGCCTTAGTGCTGGAGTCTGCGTGCCCAGGCAGGAACTACAACTCAGTATTTATTGCTCTGCCACTGTTTCCCGTTATGGATGTCCCCCGAAGGCTCCAGTATTGGGCACAATTTTTCAGATAGAAATTTAGTTACTCAATTGGCATCAACCTCGGTCTCGTGGTAAGCAGGAATAAAGCGTGTTTTCCCTTCAGGTGACAACACGGTGATGAACAGGTCTACTGTCTCTCCCCGCACTGTAATGCTCACCCTCTTGCCCTCCCAGATGTACAGCACTGTTTTCAGGAGCACCTTGCTAGAAAGAGGCTTTTCTTAAAGCTGTTATCCCAAGCCCAGGGATAAGAGAGAGAGAGCTACATTCACAGATTGGTGGTTATTGACAAAGCAGATTTTCCTCAAGGTCTTTCTGCCCCAAAAGACAATGTGATGATTGCCAGCCTTTGGGGAGGGGAAGACTTTGTCTAGAGGATAAATCACAGCAGCTGTGGAGGAAACCTGGGAAGAGGCTCAGAGAGGCAGCCATGTAAAAGCTTGAGCAAGCACGGGGACCTGAGTTTGATCCCCAGAGCCTATGTGAAAAAGACAGGCATGGAAGCCAGGTATGGTGGTGAGCACTCATAAGCCCAGCACTGGGGAGGTAAGGACAAGTGGATCTCTTGAACAGGCTGTAAACACACACACACACACACACACACACACACACACACACACACACACACAAATCAGGTCGGCCATTCCCCACACTGATAGATAATCAGCTGGTGGTGTTATTTGGGAAGGTTGTGGAACTTTTGGAAGCTGGGCCTGACTGACAGAAGTAGGCCACTGAAGCTGAGTTTGAAGGAACCCTGGTGTCTGCCTCGTTCTCTGTTTCTTGGCCCAGCAAGATGTGAACAGCCTTCACCACACACTCCTGCTGCCATGAATTGATTTGCTCTGTCCTGCCTTCCCCCATCATGAAGGATCAAGACCCTTGGAAACTGTGAGCCAAAATATTTCTTTCCTCCCCTAAGTTATCTGTCAGGGATTTGTCATAGCAACCCCAAACAACAGTCAAAAGGACACTTTCAAATCCAGATGTCTACAAAGCCCACATGAAATGCTGCAGTCAGTAACCCTCCCATTCATCTCCACCAAACAACTTTCCAGTGCAAGTGGGTTTGTTTAATAATTAACCATAAAATAGATAATGTGTGGATATATCTAAAACTCTGACCAATTGTGCACTAAAAATAATTGAAATGAGAACTTAATCCATAATAAATTGTTTAGCAGTGTGCTATGGTGACAAATTTTTTTAAATTTCCATTTATATGCCTACTTTTGTTGAAGAGAAGAATGAAATAGGGTGATTCATAAAAGACTTTCAAGCATTAAAATATATCACATTAGGATAAAGTTTTGTAGGAGAAGTGAAATGGAAATACAATTCCAAGGAGAAAAGGAAATACTGTGAGACATCGAACTATTAAAAAAAGAGCTTGTTCATGTGTTTTCTGAACCATAGGTATTAAATCACTACAGTATTTATATTCCACTGGATAGATTTAAAAGAGTGATATAACAGTTTTATTCCACAATGTCAATATTTATAAGATGCCAGAAATTAAATCCTTGGCAACTATTTAGTTAGATGAGAAGCAACTAATGCCAACTTGAAAAAGAAGTCAAAACTTCCAGAAGCTTCGAGTGTGCACAGAAGGCCTCCATCATAAGGCTGCTCCATGCCAAAGGGGAGAGGACCCCAAGGGATAGGAGGGGATAGAAGAAGGCTACTCTCTGGGCTCCTTGTGGCCTGTACATGGTATGTGGTGATCCAGAAGTTTCTGTGCACTCCAGAACAGGGAAAAGAAGGTAACAAGTGATTGCTTCATGGAAGACAGGTGACCAGATCCTGCAGTACAAGGACATGCCACTCCAGAAGACTATATGGGTTCATTCATTTCCTCAGAAATTTGGCATTGTGACTCATAATCCCATTACTCAGGAAGCTGAGGTAGGAGGATTGCCATGAGTTCAAGGCTAACTGGGCTACAAGGTAACTTCAAGGTCATCCTGGGCTAGAGTGAGACTCTGCCTTAAAAACAACAACAACAAAAACCACTTTTTTCTTGACCCCATCCCATGACTCCATGGAGCAGAACAGAGCAGCCTTTGGCAGAGAGCAATGAGTGTTCCCAAGTCTCATACTTTGGCTGTGGAGTCCCATTGATTCCTGTATGTGCCCTGGACCAACTTGTATGACAAGGACAGAGCAAGAAAGTCTGTAGGGGATCCTCAGGGTTATGTTCAGATCTGAGATGTTCCCATAGGCTCTTGGTTTGAATGTTCCAACCTTGGCTTGTGGAGCTATTTTGAAAGCTCTGGAGGCTTTAAGAGGTAGGGCCTCCATGGCAGAATTAGATCACCAAGGCCTTTGAAGGTCTAATCCACCCCAATCCTGGTCTCCCAAGAGATGAGGAGCATCTACCACATCTCCCACCACCATGAGCTCCACCACACCTCACCCACAATGAGACCATGAAATCTCTCTGAAACCATGAGCAGAAGTCAACTCTTCCTCTCTTAAATTGCTCTGCCAGAACAGCAAGGGAAAAGGGATAAAAAGTTTATAACTACTAATAGGAACAGGAAGAGCTGAGTGCTAGTGCACAGTAGATAAACTTTAGGTAATAGTTCTGTACTCTGAATTTTAGGAAGCTGGAAGAATCTTGAAAGTTTCTACCACAAAGAAGTGAGAATGACTTGAGATGTGTTTAACCTGATTTAAACATTATCTAATGTATGCATATATTGAACATTACATTATCTTTTTGTTTGTTTGTTTTTTGAGGTAGGGTCTCGCTCTAGCCCAGGCTGACCTGGAATTCACTCTGTAGTCTCAGGGTGGCCTTGAACTCATGGTGATCCTCCTACCTCTGCCTCCCGAGTGTTGGGATTAAAGGCGTGCACCACCACGCCCGGCTTCATTACATTATCTTATTAGTTTATATAACTATTATAGAGCAGTTACAAAACAAATTTAATTTTAAAAATAATAAAATAGCCCTAATAGGGAGTTAACTTTGGCTATTTAAACAGAAAAGAGGCTATCAGGCAGAAGAAATTGAGACATTAATTGGAAAGACTCTGTTTTGTTCTACCCAGCAGGGTCCAAAGTCAGAAAAGGTTGAGGTTCCCTAGAAAAACAAAGTGCCTATATTGTCATCCTGCGCCAGAGTGTGCATGAGCAAATTTGCCTTTCTAGTACACACGAAAAGTGGGGTTAATGATACCTACCTTGCAGGGTTCCTGTAACAGAGAGGATGTATGTAAAGTCATCAGCACAAATCTGCCCTCACAGGGCAGATTACCCTCTATGACTGCAGCTGTCAGTGAGTACTGCTGCCCCTGGGAGGGGTGGGAGGAAGCCACCCAGACAGTGTGACACTTCTGTAGGACACTGGTGCTCCCAGCATTGGAGCCCACTTTGTGCAGAGGCAGGTAGACACCTCTGTTGTCTTAGTCTAGACTTTATCTCTGGTACCTGGAGTTGCTCTCAGAGCCACAGTGTCACAGAGCTTGACAAAAACCAGCTCTGAGAAAAGTCACCAGTTTCTGCCCAAGATTGGTCCTATGCTATCTCGGACGTCGTTATTGGTAGACCCAGTGTTCCTTCAGGACAGAAATTCTCCTAGAGAGTTCCATTCACCATACCCACAGGCCACACCAGGAGCCCCTTGATACACCTGAACCCCAGAAAGTATGTTACATACCAGCCACAGAAATAAATTTACTGTCAAGTCCTTGGAATGGAAGCTTCCAGACCTCCCATGGGCCCTGGGCCTCATTTTGTGTTCTTTCTCTAAGAAGACCACCCAGATTATACACAGACGTGGTTCTGCCTCATCCATATTTACTCTTCCTCACCCCTGGTGACCTAGAGAAAGAACTGGATCTGAGTCACTCTCAGTCTCTCTCTCTCTCTCTCTCTCTCTCTCAAGGAAAGGACAATTGTCCCAGGGATAAAAGCATTTCCACAGATGAAAGACACTTTCAAGTTCAGTTTTCTCACCACTGAGCTCTCTCAGATAATGTACCCATTCATCAAGCATTGAGCACTCACCAAGGGCATGCCATGTGCCAGGTGCTCCCAGCCCTTGCCAGGAGAGCCTTAGAGTCAAGCGGGACTACATGCCTTTGGCACTTACAATGCAGTCTCTCTTTATGTGTCCGGGCCATCAGCAAACTCCTCTCCCTAGAGGTGACCTTCAGCCTAGAGGCACCTGCTGCCTCGGCTTCCCTGGAGCTCCAGTCAGCATAGTCCCACAATCCAGCAACTAAAGAGCTAACCTCTGTCAGTGCAGGAGATGGGGCCACACTGGCTATTAATACTTAATCCCATTCCTCCTTCCAGCTAGCATTTTCCATCAGTTGCATTAGTCTTAGAGGGGCCAATACACAGAGCTCAGTAGTAATGACCATTCTGATTGTGATGCCATGGCTCCAGAAAGCCCAGGTGAGTCTAGCTGACTCTTTGAATGTTCTTCATGACACTCATAACTGTGTGCACTGGCTGGAAAGAAAACCTAACTCTGGAACGTCAGTCTGAACCAAAGGCCAACTTTCATAGGAAGGAGAAGACAGGAGTCACTTGAAGAGAAGAGCAGTTTTTTCCTATTGCACTTGAAACTGTTTCTGGTTCTAATAAGCACCATGTACAGCTGCTCGGGATGATATCTGTTGGGTAAATGGATTTCTACCACCCATCCATCCAGACAAAATCTACTGATGCTTCCTCTCTGTTAGGCACTGTTCTGAATGCTGAGGATGCTGTAGTGAGCATTAAAGGAAATTTGTGTTTGTATGGAGCCAACATTCTGGTGGTCACAGATAAATAATAAGCAAATATACAATGCATTAGGCAGGGAGAGGTGCTCTATGTAATCTGAAGCAGGGCAAAGGGGTGCAGGAGTAAGGAGGAGGGTGTGAGGTGCTGTCTCGGGAAAAAGTGATGCCTGGGCTGAGGAGACCTGAGCACAGGACAGTGGCCTTGTGGTTTGAGCATGCTTGGTGTGTTAGGAACAGCAAGGGCTGAAGCAGCTGCAGGCTGAAGCAACACAGACAAGCCTCCAAGTGGAAGGTGAAGGGCTGGAGAAGTCAGGACTTGTGTTGGAACTACTGAAAGCTGGCATTTGTCCCTAGGAAGCCTTGAGTGTGGCCCACGGAGAGTCAGAACTCACAATCTATCTGGCTCTTAAAAAAAATATCTAATCATTAACTGCTAAAACAAATTTAGAACTCTAAACACATTTTAGATTAAAAAACAATTTTATTCCAATATTCTATAATTTTAGACCGGGGTGTCCATGGCAGAATGGACAAGGTCCACAGAGTTTCTTTGTCCCTGAATAAATGTGATTTCTGCTCCCCGTGCTGACCAGGAGGACACAGCGTCCATAGACTTAATTCCACTCTGCTTTTGATTAGGACTTTGGATTGCACCACCACCTCCCTCTTGGAAGGCGCTGCGCAGCCCAGCTGCTGAGAGCTCAGTAAGCCGCAAAGACCACACTCACGCGGACCTCCACATTCCTGATAATAAACATGAGGGCTCAGAAACATATTAAACCCAACCAGGAGGCTGGAGAGATGGCTCAGCAGTTAAGGCACTTGCCTCCAGTGCCTAAGGCCCCGGGTTCAATTCCCCAGGACCCACATATGCCAGACCCACAAGGTGGCCCTGGTTCTCTCTCTCTCTCTCTCTCTCTCTCTCTGCTTGAAAATGAATAAATAAAATATTAAAATAAATAAATAAATAAAAAATAAACCCAACCAGGGTCTTTCCTCACCCAGAGAGTCCTGTTCTTCAAATTCTCACCTCTTCCTTTGATGACATAGCCTTTAGCCTATTCTTTAAAAGGGGGAAATAGTCATCTCAATTTTCATGAGTTATTTTTCCCCTTTGGATATCTCCTAGCAATTCAGTTCCTCTATCTGAGAAGTCAATGTCTGGTATTTCTGCCAGAAAACTGTCAAAGAAAGATAGCTTCTTCACATTGGGGAACTTATAGGTCACATGGCATGCTTGGCTATAGGAAGTTATCAGTGACCTCTCAGCAGGGAATTACAGCTGCATACAGAGAGATTGTTAAGCGAGACTGTTGAGACCATCCATCTCTCAAAAGTATTTTGTCTTCCTTTCTGTGCAAAAGAAGGATCTGGATGGAATTTAGAAGTTGGTAGGAAATTTTATGTTGTTTTTAAAAATTAAAATAATTTCTATAAAGATAAAATATTCTCCTGATAAAAATATCCATTCAGAAAAGCATGAAGGAGAAAATAGGAAAAAAAGTTGTGCTAGGCTCAGTAGGTAAAGTGCTGGCCATCCAAGCATGAGAACCTGAATTCAGATCCCTAGAGCCCATGTAAATGCCAAGCATAGTGGCATGCATCTGTAAGCCCAGCATGAGGGAGTCAGACAGGAGAATCCCTAGAGCACATCAGTTAGCTAATCCAGCAGAATCATTGAGCTCCGGATTCAGTAAGAGACCATCTCAAAAAACAGCATCAAGCTCTGGCCACATGCATGTGCACGTGTGCACCCACATACACATTACATGCATACATGTATATATGCATACCACATACACATGCCAAAAGAAAAAAAAAGTTTCCCCAATACCACCACCCAAGGATATCTATCCCATGTTAACATTTTGGTAAATACCTGAATAATTCTTATGCTTGAATGCACACACACAATTTTGCATAAATAGAATCAAAGTATACTTAGAAATGTTTACCTGTTTTTTTCACTGCTACATAGCTTTTGAAGTTATTAAATATGGGTCTAAATAATTATTTTTAAATAGATGATACTATTCCATCATACAAATTGTGAGGTCACAAAACACTTAACTGCACTTATGCATGCAAAGTAATATGGTTTTCTTGTGGGTTGTGAATGGACCTATTTGCCAGCTAAAAGATAATTTAGTCCATTCTAAAATCTCAGACAAGATTGGGTGCGTGTTCAGTGGTATGGCTGTAGGCCCATTCCGCAATCTCAATACAATTCTATAATGTGAACGCTCCTCAAACAATAATACCTTTTATTACAAAACACTCTGTCTTCATATTCAGCTTCTCCCACAGATTGCTCCTTGGAAGATGTGCAGCAGGAATGGTTATCTGACAATGGCAAAGAAAGGGGTCCTCAGATTCCTTTCCATTGCCTGGTCCCCTAGTCCCTTGCTGGAACTGTCAGTGTAGTTCTTACCGAGGCTGTTGATGGGGTGTGTAACTAGCTGTCTTGTTATTTTTTTTTGTTTGTTTTTTTGTTTGTTTTCCATGCAGTAAGTAAATCCACTCAAAATAGCACCCACCATATGCCACCCCAGCTAGTACGATCATTTGAAAGATATGGGACTCTCAGACAACTCAATCAATGTCAAGGTTATCCAAGATAACATTTCAAAAGAGGCTATAGGACTGACATTTTCTACACTATCCTGGGATACTGTCAAAGCAATCTGAAGATACCTGCCCAGTTACCTCATCGAAGGGCCAGGCCTGCTGTGACTTCAACCAGTTGCTCCTAGTCTCTAAGATCCCAGCTCTGAAATCTCTGTGTCCTGCCACCAAGCCCATGCCCATTCACAGTGGCTCTCAGCACACTCCCAGCTCCTTGAGGGTGAGAGGAATAGTTCTTCAGTAAAAACTTGTTGGGCTTACAACTCTCTTAGGGGATTCAGGTGGCCTTTCCTCTCTCTGCCTTCTCATCTTTTGTGGACTCCAGAGTGTCCCATCAGTATGGTTTTGCTTTCTATAACAGTCCTGGTGAATAGAGTCCCTGTTGAACTCCATACTCTTCCTCAATGCACTGAACACTCTTTCTGTCCTAATCTAAAAGTTCCAAGACAGTGGAAGCCATGTGTGATGGTTAAGTTTTATTGTCAGTTTGATCTGTTTAGGAATCCATAGGCATTCCTCTTGGGTGGTTCTCTGAGGTTTGCTTCAAGGAAGGATTAACTGAAGAAGGAAGTCCTTGCTTCAGAGTGAGCCCTTCTCCCAGAGTGGGCACTCCTCCAGAAGGGGACTTTATGTAAGGAAGCTCTGGGGGAAAAGACTTCCTCTCACCTGGCTGCGTATGCTGCTTGCTGGTGAGTGCCTCCACTCACACGTGCTTCTTTCCTTCTGGCTCTCCTTTGTTGGCATTGAACCAAGTTTCCTCAGCCTTCCAGCGTGGACTGAAGACCAGCGTGGACTGAAGACCAGAGTGGACTGGAGACCAGCGTGGACTGGAGACCAGTAACTCTCCAGGATTGGGACTGCTCAGGCATCCAGCCATATGGACTGAACAATACCGGGTTCCTTGACTTTGGAGCCTGCAGACTGCTATTGTTGGGCTGCCATAAGGTAATTTAATAAATCCCCTTTTTAATACAATTCATTCTATTGGTTCTGTCCCTCTGAAGAACTCTGACTAATACACCATGTCTGTTGTGTTCACTGCAGAGGAGATGCAGGCCCATTTAAACAATAGACACACCAAGGAATGAATGAAGGCATAACCACATCACTGAGAGTCCTGCACCAGCGAGGTCTCTGGGAGAGGCATTTCCAGCCTGGTGATATTCATTCCCTGGATGCCAATTCTGTCTTCAGAATCTGTAAGAACCCAGATAGGATCCTTGAATAGGATCTAGTTTCTACCATAACGCACAGCTTCCTTCTGCCTGGATGCCCAGTTGGATGACAAAACTCAGGAGACAAGGGAGACTACACATCTGGAAAGCCAGTTTTGGATGCCAGGTTAGAGAGCTGCCATGCCACAGTGGTCTCCGACTCTGGCATTGCATTTAACACACACACTTAGTAAGAGGTGAGAGAGAATCTCACCTTTGTGACAGATCAAACAACTCAAATAATAAGTACAATTTATGATCCAAGTCATATCCTTTCATGAGCTTCATTATTTTAAACCAGTTTTATAGCAATGAAAAATAAAATGTACCATAAATTGTTTTTCATGCTGTCAATTAGCAGTACTTCTAAATTTGAAGGAAGTTGTATATGCCAAATAATACGTGGTTAGGATAGGGCATACAGTGCCTGAAAAGCAAGCTTCTATTAATTTCATTTCTTAACACATATGTAATTTTAAAAACCTTTGTGTGTGTGCACACGTGAGCCTTGGCACATGCGTAGAGGTCAAAGGGCAACCTCAGGTGTCAGTCCTCACCTTCTGCTTTGTTGGATGCAGGGTCTCTGTGGTTGAGCACTGTTCTTGCCAAACTATGTGCTCCACAAGCTTCCAGGCATTCTCCTGTGCCTGCCTCCCATCTCGCTCTAGGCCTGCTGGGATTGCAAACACAGGCTACTGCTTCCAGCTTTACCTGGTTCCAGGGACCCAAACTCAGCTCATCACACCTGAGCAGCCAGCACTTCACCTCCTTAGCCACCCCCCCACCCCCACCCACCCAAGTTCCTGCTCACTTCAATCCACTGAGAAAAATTGCAAATGTCTACTACGTTCATCTAAAAACACTATTTTTATGACAACATTTTAAAAAATGTTTGTTGATTTTTACTATAATTAATTTCCCTTATTAAAAATAATTACTGATATTATTCTGCAAGCTGAAAAATGTAAACATTGGGGCTGACCGACCGATAAATTCAGGTGGGGAGATTGGGATTGTCTTTGTTTTGTAAGTACATTACCTAGGAAAGTTTGCTAATTATCTTTCTTTATTACAACTGTTTCTTCTTGGGATCTGTTTATTGAAAAAAATCCCTTATGCTACCGCAGAGGCATCCTTCCAAAGTAAAACATTATTTCTAGCTTTTTTTGCTAAACACTGTCACCCTCCTTCTTGAGAGAATTGAGGAAATACTAGCCAGCCATGCTGTTCTCTGACCCGCGACAAAAATCAGCTTTAAATTCATTGTCTGTGCAGGCTACCTTCATCTGAAATGCTACAGCCTGATGTCATGGCCTATCTTTCCCCCCACAGTGTCAGCTGGCCCTGTCTCATGACCACCACCTTTAAAGTGGTCCCGGTCAGAAGTTCTGTGCTGTAGTTAACCTTCTCTTTCATTTGGGTGGTCCTTCAATCTTGTGCTAATAAAGCCTAGTACCTGTCTATTCCCAGTGGCTGACCCAGCATGGCTGGCTGGTAAAATCACATGGCATTGTGCCTGTACCTGGTCACCCTGGTCTTGCTACCACTGTGTAAAAAAATCAGTGTTTTATTCGCTTAGGAAAAAATTATAATCATCAAGGGGCATTATGCTCTAAAATTCTATTTCCAGGCTTATGAACTCAAGTTACAGAAGACAGACACATCCAAAATGAATATTAATAACCCCAGTACTTTGAAAAGACATTGATAAAACCAAGCCTGATAATTTAGCTTAAAGCTGCTCAAGATGACTGCTTTCATATTTAGTAACAAAAGCAAAGTCATGATGTCAGGAAGCCAAGAAAAGGGCCCCATTAATCTTAGTATTAATGACAATTACCTTATACCAAGCACCTGAGCTTAGGTATCTTGACGTCACAGCAAAGAGAATCTCAGAGTTTTGTAGTACATGTAGTACAAGTCTCATAACTTGAAGTTCAATGGGGATTTTCATATTGACCCAAAAACCTCTGAAATAATTACAGAAGGATGTAATCACAATTTTCCACTTACAACATTGTTGGAGACGTTGCTTGGGTGTGTGTCAAAGTTTTGGGAATTGCAGTTTGAGACAATGTGATTTGAGTAAGTGCGTGAAATTTTCCAGGGTGAATTCATAAGCATGTAATTCATATTCTTAACCACACGTTATGAAATACACATTGCCTGTTTAGCTTTCAATTTCCTAACTCCTTGATATTCATCCCTTCAATTTCCTTTTAAGTGGTTTTTCTTCTTTGGCATGACTTTCCTTCTTAGAGGAATTCTTCGTATGACCTTATTTTCTCCTAACTCCTGAAAACATGCTCCTTACCTTAGCGGTCCTCTTTGCTTTGTGTTATTTCTCAACAACAACTGTCAAGAGTAGCAGACAGTGTCACAATAATTTCACTCACTGGCGTCTTACTGTGTGCTAGGGACCACATTATGTCATTTAATTTACTGAAAACACAGTTGTAAATTCTCTTACTTTTACTTGGTCGATTTCGTGAAAGCTCCATTTATCAGTGTGACAATTAGCAGCAACTTTGCTGTTTGGTTGAGACTGAACACACAAACTGCTCTGTTGTCAGCCTGGGGAAGTGAACAGGGCTGTCCAGTCCAGCTGGCCACAGGAAAGTGTCCGGATGATTTCACGTGGCACCTTTAGAAATATTTCTCACTGGGATAATTCAAGGAAAATGGCTGGTCAAGGATGATATCTGGCTATAATAAGCAGCTAAAGTGCATTCCCAATAAATATTATAAAGTGAAACAGGTGTAAAGCTATGGTTGGAAAATTAGCAGCCAAAGAGGGCTGCAGGGATGATGGCCAACTTTCCAGCAGAAAGCTCCGTGCCGGATATGGCAGAATCTGTTCCGGGGCCATTTCCCCTGATGTTTTCAAGAAATGTGTTGTTGATTCAATCACTCATTTAATAAATGTTGATATGCTATAGAAAGGCACTGTATTTGGTCTTCATAGGATATAGAGACTAGAGGGCTTTGGGTTAAGAGATTACTGGCCATGTTGGGAATGAGAGGACCGATCTGAGGCGCTGCTCTCCACTGTGTGCAGAGAAAACCCAAGCCGTGACTTACCGAGATGCTAAAGGGAAATGAGTGGGCTGGCTGGAGAGAAGCTTGGTCAGGGCGGGTGGGGGGGAGCTGGAGAGATAGCTCAGTCAGTCAGCATGAGGACCTGAGTTCAAGCCCCAGAACCCATGTTTAAAAAACAAACAAACAAGATTGTAGCCCAGCCCTGGGGAGTTGGAGGTCAGAGGACCTCTGGGGTTCCCTAGCCAGCCAGTCTAGCTTCATCTAACTAGGCAAGTTCCAAGCCAGTGTGAGATCTTGTCTCAAAACAGGTAGGCAGGACTGGAGAGATGGCTCAGCGGTTAAGGCACTTGCCTCCAGTGCTTAAGGCCCCGGGGTTCAATTCCCCAGGACCCACATAAGCCAGACCCACAGGTGGTGGTCCTGGTTGCTCTCTCTCTCTCTCTCTCAGCTTGAAAATTAATAAGTAAAATATTTTTTTAAAAACAGGTGGGCAGGCCTAAGAAGTGGCATTGAGGTTGTCCTCTGGCCTCTACACACATGCACACAGGTGTACTCATACACCTCTCCCCACCAAAAAGTATACCATCTACAAAGAGAACCTAGCGGATGGATGCTGGTCATGGAAAACAGATCCCCTCCCAACTTGAGAAACATGCCAGGAGTCGGGGGCATGCCAGCTGAGACCTGAGCAAAGCCTGGGAAGATAGAAGCTGGAGCAGGTGTGATGGCAGGCAGTGGTGGACAGCCATCACCATGGGCACAGTTTGAAAGAGATCCACTGGTTGTTGTTTGCTCCATGATGGTAGAAGCTGTGTTCAGGGCCAGCCTTGAGAAAGAAGTGAGCCATGTTTCCTGTGATCTAGCACAGAAGTTAAAGGGACCAAAAGTTAGTGTGTTCTATAGAGCTCCAAGGACGTGATCAGGGTGGGGATGCCTGAAGGCTGAACTGTCTGCAAGGAGGAGAGGCAAGGTTGTACAAAGCAAAGCCTAGGAGTCCATCAGTGTATGAATGGCTAAACATGACGTGTTACTTACATAACATGAAATACTTCTCAGCAACAAAAGGCAAAGTGAGTGGTACACACCACTACTTGGATGCGTCTCCAGGGTATTATGCTAAGTCTTTTTTTTCAATCCTAAAGGGTTGTATACATTATGGTTTTATTTATGTTATAGTCTCAATATGAGATCAGACAAAGGGAAAACAGATTAGTGATGTCCAAGGGCCAGGGAGCAGGGGAAGTGTGTGGCTACAGAGGGGCCACATGAAGCTCTCCCTTGACTGCACTGGTGAGGTGTGCTGACTCTGACCACAGAATATACTTTCAGGATGTTCCCAACAGAAATGAAAGGAAGAGCCACGTGACCACTTACGATCATTTATTACCAATGCATAATCTGCAATTCTCTTGAAATGAACATTCTAACATAAAATGACAACCTATATCTTAAGAACTGGATAGTTTTCTTTTAACTGATTTCTATATTTTTCACTTAAGATTTTTTTTATATTCCTCTGAACATGCTGGCTCATTTGCTTATTTAAATGACCCAAGCCCAGGTAGAATGTGCACACTTGTATTCCCAGCACCCAGAAGCAGGAAATGAAGGCCTCAAGACCAGCCTAGGCTTCATAATTAAGGAGATGCTGTCTTAAAGTGTGGTTTTGTTTAAATTTTTGTTTTTGTTTTTGAGATAGGGTCTCACTCTCACCCAGACTGACTTATAATTCATTATTGTAGTCTCAGGGTAGCCTTGAACTCACAGGAATCCTCCTATCTCTGCCTCCCAAGTGCTGGAATTAAAGGCGTGTGCCACCATGCCCTTTATAAATTTTTTAAAAATATTCTTATTTATTTATTTATTTATAAGCAGGGGGAGAGAATGGGCACACCAGAGCCTCGAGCCCCTGCAAACAAACTCCAGATGCATGCACCACTTAGTATATCTGGATTTGCCTGGGTACTAGGCAATCAACCCTGGGTCATTTGGCTTTGTGCTGAACCATCTCTCTCCAGCCCTTTAAAATGTCAATTAGTCAAAATATGGTATTCTCACATATGAAAATGTCACAATGAAACCCATTATTTTGTACAAGTAAAACACGCTAATAGAATATTTTAAATAGGGCTGGGAAGTTGGCTAGATGGATAAACCCTTGTGCAATCATAAAGATCTGAGTGTGGATCCCCAGCACACAGATAAGATGTCAGGAATGGGGGCATGTATCATGTATGTGTAAACTGACGCTAGGAGGTGGAGACAGGCCCATCTAGCAAAATCAGTGAGCTCCAGGCTCAGTGAGAGACCCTGTTTAAAAAACAAACAAAAACAAAAACGTGGAGAGCATTTGAGGAAAATCTCTACTATCAACTTCTGCCCCCCCCCACATGCATACATACATGCATCTGCACACACTTGTGTGTCTGCACACTGAGAAACATGCATATACACACTCACACCACACATATACATAATCAAAAACCTTTAAAAATAGAAAATAAAGGCTTTAAGATTTTTCTTTAGTATAGTTAGTTCAAGTCTATAGTATATGTTCTGAAGAAAAATCCAAAATGCAGCCAAAGATGATCACCATAACATGAATTACTACAACCAAACTCTGAGGGGGAAATTATGTCAGTGTCAAAGGAGCCATTAGGGCTGGGGAGATGGCTCCATGGGCTTGCCACTCAAGCCCGAGTACCGAAGTTTGATTCCCAGGGCCTCCATACAAAGCCTGAAGATGTAGAAGGCTTCTGTAATCCCAGCATGATGAAGGTGAAATAGGAGGCAGAGACAAGAAAATTTTCTAGAAGCATGCAGTGCGCACAGTAAAGAATATTATCAAAGATGGTGGAAGGGCCAAGAAAGACACCTCAAAGTTATCCCCATGCATGCTGTGACCCATACATACGTATGCATGCACACAGACATCACGTACATACACACCAGGAGCCATTAGATAGGATATCAAATACAAACAATGAATCACTCTCTAACCACTAAAATTATACTAACAAAAATCTAAATAATGTAACTCATTATGGACAATAAAGATATATTTAAAAAAACCAATAAATTAGCTGGGCACTCTAAGGAAAAAAATCTCAATAATATGTTAAGCTAAAATTCTTAAATATAATGCGAAGGGATAAAACAAAAACATCTGGGCTTGGTGGTGCCCACCTTTAATCCCAGCAATTGGAAAGCTGAGGTAGGAGGGTGGTCATGAATTTGAGGCCAATCTGGGATACAGAATGAGTTTCAGGTCATCCTGGTCTAGAGTGAAAGCCTACCTAGAAAAAAAAAAAAAACAAAATAAAGTAAAATAAAATGAGAACAAAAAACTGTGTATCCTATTATGATTTGAATAATCTAGGATGATACCTATGGAATGAGGGGAATAGTCCAAATGAGAGCAATAATAAAATCTAGAACTCTAAGAGGCTTCTATTCTGCTCTCATAATTGTCTTGGTTTCCCAAGTTTACCACGATGAACTTACCACTGGCATGACCTTAGACTAGTTGTTATCCTAACTCTTAATTATAAAATGGAGATACTAATGTTACCTTCTTTGTATTTTTATAGCTGCAGGCTTAGCACAGCATTATTTCTTGGGCAAGTATACCCATGTAGGACTACAGTGGACCAAGCACTGTTCTAAGAGCTTTACAAATGAAAACTCATGCAATCCTTTCAACCCTCTGAAGTGTAACCTAACCTAATAAGGAAACTGAGGTAGATAAAATTAAATAATGTTTCATTGTTGTGCCTGCTGATAGAAGTTGAACCCAGACAGTCTGGCTCAAATTCTGGGCTACTAATCATTATACCATTTTGCCCTTGTTAGGTATTACTGCTATGGAGTAGACAACAAATGTATACCAGATGCTGAAATAGTTGGGGAAAAAAACAGAGTTTCTGTAGTGGTAGATATTGTCAACCAGTGTGGGGAAAGGATGGCATATATAGTCTGCTAGGAGAGACAAAGGATTATCGTTTCGACTAGGTATCAGTACCTATGTGATTCTGCATGAACTGCTTAATGTCATGAATTTTAAAATCTGCCAAGTGAGAGAACTAGGGGAGAAGTGTGTGAACAATCATCCATTATTTCTAAAAAGATAAATTAATAACATTTTTTTGGAAGGCAGCATCATAGAAACTCTCAAACTACTGCTAAGTGTCATATAGGTTGACATTCTATTTTTTTTCTATAAAGCATAGTTGGCCAGGACTAAATGAAACTTTGATACTAGTAGGTGACTCTGTGATTTATTCTGACTTTATTTTGAACTATCTTCTTACCAAGAGACAGAGAGAGAAAAGGAGAAGGGAGAGAAGGGAGAAGAGGGAAAGAGAATGGGCAAACCAGGGCATTGCTACTGCAAATGAATACCAGATATTTGTACCTCTTTTTTCTTACATGGGTGGCTTGGAAATTTAACCTGGGCTGGAAGGCTTTGTAAGCAAGTACCTTTAACTATTGAGCAACCTTCCCAGCCCCCTGTTTAAACCTTGAAAGCCAGGAGTGATAGCACATGCCTGGTATCCCTGTACTGGGTTGGCTGGAGCAGAAGAATCACAAGTCCTAGACCAGCCTGGGATGCATCTTTAAATGCCTGCATCTTAAAAAGCAAAGCAAAGCAAAGAAAGAGTTGCTTGAGGGGAAAGCACCAGGAGTGGTGATGCCACACCTTTAATCCCAGAACTCGGGAGGCATAGGCAGGAGGATCACCATGAGTTCAAGGCCAGCCTGGGACTACAGAACAAGTTCCAGGTCAGCCTGCACTAGAGTGAGACCTTACCTCAAAAAAAAAGTGTCAATACTAAAGATAGTCAAATAACAAGAATCAGGTTCAACAAAAAGGTCAAAAAAATAGGGAGAATAAAAACCAAATAGTAAGATAATGGACCTAAATCCAAACATGTTAGTAGTAATATTAATTGTAACCTGTCAAAATATGTCAGGTCAAAGATATTTTTAAAAGAGAAAATGGCACCCAAATGTGTGCTGTCTAAAAGAAACTCAAAACATTAGGATGCAGGGAGGTTACAAGTGAAAATGTAAACAACCTTATGGAGCACTAGATTAATGTCCTATAATCAAAGAAAATGACCAGAGATCAGCAGGTATTATGGTTTATGATCTATAATCATGGAAGCTATTAATAAAAAGTTTAAAAATGACAATAAAAATGGAAAAAAAAGGATTGAAATCACACTAGTGTGGTTTCTGACCATAATAGAATTAAGCTGGAAATCAGTGACAAAGGATTAAAAAAAATCCCAAACAATTCCAAATAATCCATTATTCAAGGCAGAATTATCAGGGGGAAAACTTTTAAGTTCTTAAATGAATGAAAATGAAAACCAAATGCACCATAGTGTGTGTTTGGGGGGGTGAAATGTGTAGTATTAAATATTTTAGTAGAAGAAGAGAAAGCTTTCAAATAATCTAAAGTTTCATCTTAAGTAGCTAGCAAAATAGCAAAATAAATCCAAAGCATTAGGAAAGAAGGAAGCAAGATACACAGAATTGAAAAAAAAATCAGAAAGCAGAGAAAAATTAAAGAAACAAATTGGCAGTTCTTTGAAAACATTAAGAAATCAACAAAGCCAGCTGTGGTGGCTCATGCGTATAGTCCCAGCATTGGGAAGGCTGCTGAGAGCTGGGTGTTCCAGTTTGAACACCCAGTGGAGTGGGCTAATAAGCCTCAAGCTATGACCCTAGTGACACACCTCCTTTAGCAAGGATCTACCTCCATCCCACCCATATTTCTACCAGCTGGGGACCAAGTAGTCAAAACATACTAGCCTATGGGAAACATTTCACATTCAAACTGCCACAATGGACATGACCTTGGCTGAGTTATATTTGCAGACCAAGGGTTAGAAAACAGATAACTTGGATAAATTTTTAGCATAAGTCTAATTTATCATTAGGTTGGCTATCTAGAAACATTTACACAATTGATCCCTGACCACATCACATTGGATCTGATGATCAGTACTTTTCATAATCAAGGGTCTTAGCCAGATTGGCTAAAAGGGTAAAATTTCCTCAACCTACTAAATTTTATTTGCTATGACTTATTTCTAAAAACTGACTGTTTATAGACATTTACAATACAAATGGGTAGACACTTGAGAGTAACAAGAACTCACTGTCTCCATGCAGATTTTTACCGTGCCAGAATTCAATTGAATTTAAGAACTTGTGCTTGCCAACTTTTTCTAAATATAGAGCTTTGAAACTTTATACAGAATGTAATACTTGTGCACTTAATGCTTTGCTTTCTCTTATTGGGGAAATTAATAACAGGTATGGATGAAAATCCTTTGAACATGATAAAAGTAATGTCCAAATGGCTTTAGATAGTATCAGTTCTAGAGACATTCATTCATTCATGTATTCAACACCTCTTGGAAGAGTATTAACTGTGTGACAGGCAAGGTTCCTGCTAATAAAGTTAGCCAACATGGGGCCTTTAAGTAATCAGTGCATTTACAGATTAGGATTGGCCTTCCCAAGGAGGAGCCAGGTGAGAAGATGAAAGTAATTAAAGGAGGCTATAATAGAGACGGTGGTCGAT
Organism: Zapus hudsonius; assembly: GCA_004024765.1. Lineage (NCBI taxonomy): Eukaryota > Metazoa > Chordata > Mammalia > Rodentia > Dipodidae > Zapus > Zapus hudsonius. Next base: position 20,426 of record PVHP010030321.1, read on the forward strand.
AAAGGTCCTCCAGCAAGGGAATATTTGAGCTGAAAACCTGTGGTGGACAGACTCAAAACCAGCATAGAAGTTTCCCTCACGAATAAGAGTCACATAGCAATAGAGAGCCGGGGAAAGACTACAGTTTCCTGGGTACTTTCGATATCCAAAGGATTATCCCTTTTTTGTAGCAGGTTAAACCCAGGCATCACCTACAGTTAGATATGAGAGGAAGCGAAACAGGCTGTAAATGGGCTATGCTCAACTCCTGGGCAGTTCTGCTGATGACAGAGACTTCTTATATCCCTCATCCTTCAGCCCCAAATAGGCCCTAGTAAGACTGTTTGCGCTCGATGAATTCAGGTTTACTTTGTTTTAGAAAATTGGGAGATTTTCCTACCAAGTTGAAAAGAGGTATTCTTTTTATATTTTTATTTATCTATTTGTAAGGAGAGAGAGAGACAGAGAGAGAGAGAGAGAGAGAGAGAGAGAGAGAGAGAGAGAGAGAAAGAGAGAGAGAATGGGTGTGCCCGGGCCTCCAGACACTGCAAACTCCAGATGCATGCACCACTTTGTGCTCCTGGCTTTACCTGGATACTGGGGAATCAAACCCGGGTCCTTAGGCTTTGCAGGCAAGCACCTTAATTCCTGAGACATATCTCCAGCCTCAAATAGGCATCATTATTTTATTATACAACATGCACACACAGGCAGGAAGTGCTTTGGAAAGAGGCAAGAACATATTCCAAGTTAGAGTGTAGGGATAGGGCAGGAAGGTTCATGCAATTAAATCTTTGATCTACAAACCTCATCAAATGACTCAGTCATCATGGCATCTCTCTGATCTCTTGAGAAGCCTCCAGAGGCACACCCATGATGGAGCAGCACAGTGATGAAGCACACAGCAAAGTCAGCATCCTCAGGAACACACACCTGAAATTCAAGATGAGACGCCATCCCACACCAGGGCAATCCTAAAGCTCGATATTGCCCCATGGCCTCAGAGCTGAAGTTGTCACTGAATCTGTCCTCGGAAGCACCCTCCTACTCAGGTTAAAAAAAGTCCACACTCACAAATTGGTGAATGCATCTGGAGTTCGATTGCAGCATCTGGAGTTCGATTGCAGCAGCTAGAGGCCCTAGTGTGCCCCCCCCTCTTCTCCCATTGCAACTAAATAAAAATATGTTTTTTTAATATATATTTATTGTCCATAATGAGTTACATTATTTAGTGGGCAAACCATGCGTTGTTATCCCGAATTCCCCAATTCCCCCCCTCCCCATCCCTGATCAGTTGTATATCCTCCTCCGTGGGCTGTCTGTATTAGTCCTTGTGGCAAGGGATCCTGTATATCTTAGTACTCATCCCGGTCTTCCTGGCCCA
>PVHP010030322.1:0-21799 GCA_004024765.1 Zapus hudsonius
GGCATTACCCAGGCTGCCCTTCTGGGAGCTGATTTCGTTTCTGGATTCAGCAGGGTCTCTCAGTGTTGTGTGATATCAGTCTGTGTAATCTTTAGCAATAGGGTCTTTTGCCTGAGGTTGGTACTCAAGGGCTGTGACAAAAGTTTGTATAAATAATTAAAAATAAAAAAATAAACTGAAAAGAGATCGAGGAAAACACCATTGACCTCTGGCCTCCACACACCTGTACATGCACCTGCACACACACACATTTGCAAATGTAAAAAAAAAAAGAGAAAAGAAGAAAGAAAAGAAAAGAAAGAAGAAAAAAAAGAAAAGAAAAGAAAGCAATTGAGGGCTGGAGAGATGGCTTAGCGGTTAAGGCACTTGCCTGCAGTGCCTAAGGCCCCAAGTTCAATTCCCCAGTATCCACATAAGCCAGACCCACAAGGTGGTGGCCCTGGTGCTCGCTCTCTCTCTCTCTCTCTCTCTCTCTCTCTCTCTCTCTCTCTCTCTCTCTCTCTCTCTCTTGTTTGAAAATGAATAAGTAACCACTCTGCAGGGATGATTTCCTAGGTGACTGTGTGACCATGTAGACCATTGTCAGTGCAATTTTTCATGTTTTACTTTGTTTTTGTTTGCTTTTCTCTTTATTTTGTGGTTCTGGGAATCAAAGCTGAGGCTGATGTCTGCTAGGCAAGTACTCTACCACAAAGAGAAATCCTAGCACAATATGCATATTTTAAACTAACAACGTGAACATATTATGTTGGTCTTGAACTTGTTTTCTGTTTCACTACTCTTCAGTATTGTATCATATTCCAAAACCAACTCTAAATGAATTCAAGGCTTAAATAGAAAACCCGAAGCTATATACAGAAATCAGGTGATAAGCTCTGTGAAATTTGTCTGCACAATATTTTTTGACTATGACCTCAAAGACACAAGCAGGGATGGAAAAAAAAAATAAGTGAAAGGCATTAGGTCAAAATGGAAATCTCTAAAGAAAGCAAACAAAACATTACCAGAGTAAGGAAACATATGGCCATAAAAGTATGTGCAAATCATACATCTGATAAGGAATTCATATCCATAATATATAATAAATTCAACTTAATAGCTCCAAAAGGACAAAAGGCCAGTAACTATGTGGAAAAAGTGGTCAACATAATTAACCGTCAGGGAAAAGCAAATTGAAACTACAATGAGGTGTCATCTCGCACCTGCTAAAAGGGTTGTGATAAAAAAAAAAAGATACAAAAATGTTGGCATGAATGTTGAGAAAAGGGAATATACAGTGCATGTGGTTATACACAGTTGGAGAGAAAATAAATTAGAATAGCCATTATGGAAAACAGAATAGAAGTTCCCCAAAAGATAAGGAGGAATTTTTTGCTCTATTTCAGAGCATGGTAAATATGGTTAACACATAGCACAACGTCTTCACCACAAAGAAGCATGTTAAGTGTTTGAGGTGAGGGACGTATGTTCACTAACATGATTTAATTTTGCCATATTGTATTCATAAATCACAATGGACTTTGTCTTCCCTAAAGGTATAAAAATATAAATTGTGAATTTACAATAGAAAAATAACATTTTAAAGGTAGAGCTACTCTGTGATCCAACAATGTCCCTCCTTGGTATGTATCCAAACAATCAGGAACTGGTTAGGATGGGGAAGATGTGAGGAAGAGCCAGGAGGTGTGTGTGGGGGGAGGTCAAAAGATGCTAAATTTCAGTTCAATAGGAGGGAGATTTCAAGAGATTCATGGTATTATATGGTGACTATGGTTAATAGCATCGTATGATATCTTTCAAAATTGGAAGAGCAAAAAGCAAGTGTTCTTGTCACAAATATGTAAGGTAATGTATATCTTGGTTTAATTTGGCCATTCTATAATGAATATGTAGTTCAGGTGAGGGAACTACATATGGTATATTACATATACCATAAATACATATAATTTTATTTATCAGTTATGGAATATCTAAGGCTAAATCAAATAAAACTATAGAAGATTATTTAGGGGTTTCATTCAAAAATAATTTGCACTATAAGAGCGCTTCAAATATATTATAATTAATATTAAAAATAGCATCTCAGTGAAGTAGACATTTTACTAAAAGTGTCTTAGAGGCACAAAGCACTGTGGGGTGTATTGTAAACTGAAAGTTCTTTATAGTTCCCTAATTCTCTTTCAACCATGAGGATCAGAACTACATCAGAAAGATGCTATTTTGCCTCTAAGTATTGAACCAGTGCTTTCAGTTTGCAAATGATACGATTAATTGCGAACAGACCTTTCTTAAAATCTTTGTTGAGTTTCCTCTCTACCCTTGGATCTCAACAACTGGGGCATTTCTGGTATTTGGTTGAGTGTGTAGTTGAGATACAGCAAGAGGTTCCTGTCTCCTTGTCATTTTCTAAGGCAGCCAGAGACTTCCCAATCATAGACTTCTTTCTCTTATTACCTCCTGAGTCTTTGCAATCATCCCTTGCTAAAACGTTTTAACACAATCTTCATGTCTTAAAACTACAAATGTCAGAACATGACCAATTTACTTGTCTTCCCTGATGTCCTGTCTTGAAAGATCTGCATCCCATCAAATATTGAGGATACGTTTTAGACACCTGGGTGGTACAAGTTCACACAAATGAAGGAGGCCAGATGCACTGGAGTTGAGAAACCCAAAGAGATACAAAGTTTGAAACCATGAGACATAAGGTGTTATAAAATTCCTGGAGGGAGAGCCAACCACCACCCTGGCGATTCTCTGGTTCCTTTTGATGCTGGCTTCATCTTGTCTCTCTCTTGGTCTTCCTCAGAAAACATAATTTTTTTTTCAGTATATAACATGCTGAGATTCTCAGCCTCTGTGGTATGAATCTGGCTTCTATATACTGGTGGGAAACTCTTAAGATTTTAGGTGGAATTTAAATGAAAATAAAAAAAACACTCTAATCCTCCTCAATGACTCTAATTAGTTACTATTTCACACGTCTTGTTCAGAAGCCTTAATCAAAATCTAAGTTCTCTATTTCATGGTTAAGTAGCAATTTTACATAGGTAAATGTAAATAAAAAGTCTGAACGCTCTAGCTATAATAGTTGCTGTCTTATTTTTCAAAAATGTTAAGTATCGAAAATGGAGCTGCCTCATTTTCACTCAAATCCAAAATATATAGCAAATATATAACTTGAATTTCTCCTCTTTATAAAAATACAAACACAACCTGTTGAAGTTTGAAGTAAAATGCCCTCACTAGGCTCCTGTGTTTGATTGAATACTTGGTCCCCAGCTGATGGTGTTGTTTGGGAAGGTTGTGAAACTCTTCGGGGGTGGAGACTTGCTGGAGGAAGCAGGTCACTGGGGGGGGGGGGAAGGCTTGAGGATTTACAGCTAGCGTGGCCCCACTTCCTTCCTGACAGAATGCAATACGACCTACTGCCTTCCAAGCCATAATGGAAAAAAAGTAACCCCTGGAAATGGAAGTCAAAATAGGCCTTTTCCTCCATCAGCTGCTTCTTGGCAGGTATTTGGTCATAACAACAAGTTGGGCGTATCAGTTACTTTCAGAAGCAGCTGATGGAAGGAAAGGCTTCGCTTTAGCTTACACTTTCCTATCATGGTCTAGGAGAGCATTGCAGGAGCAGACAGCCAGGTGTCACATCTTCACATGAGCACGGAGGAGGAAGTAGCACATGGACACAAGTAGGCTTAGACTATCCAGATGCAAGACCTGCCTTCTGTTACATACTTCTTCCAGGAAGGCACTCCAAACTTCCCAGACAGCTGGGGATCAAGTATTCAAACACATGAGTCTATGGGGGCAGGGGAGAGAGCAGCCTTCCACATCTATACCATCACACAATGGGATGGAATAATCTGAATTACAATGAGATTAACCTGACTTGGCAATAAAAAAATGATTAGCACTATGAATTTGAATTTGAAGTCTGATTGCCCTTCTAATGGTACAGACCTAGGAATGCTATTGAAACAATAGCTTTAATCCAGCCTTGGGAAAAGTCTCTCTGTTACTTGACTCCCTCAGCTAGGACCCAGGCTCCTAGCCCACTCCTCCATTGTCTCCACAGACTTACTCCAATGGGGAAACCAACAATACTATGAGCATTGATAAAGACCTACGGTCCAATGGAGGACACTTTCTCCTGACAGAAATGAGAGGAGTGGGTCAGAGCAGAGAAGAAGTCAATGTGTCATCTAGAAAGACATACTTTAGATAGAAGTGAACAGAACCATGCTTCTTCATCCTAATTTACCAGTAATTTCTAGAAACTCAATCCTGTTGTTCATGGGTTGAATACTGTCACAGGGAGAGAGATGAAGAAAGTTTATGTCCTAAACAAACAACCCTCTTGTTGTGTCCCACCTTTGGCAAGGCAGTAAAATTTTGAAAGAGATGAAATTTGACCCTTTGAAGAAACTGTTAAATAAACTCAGTCAATATTGATAAAAACAGCTACACATGAGATTAAAGAATTTTAATTATATTTTCATATAATAGTTTCCAGAAAATTGGTAGACTTTACTCACACAAAAGTAAAATCAAAAAGTAAAGCTGAGTGAGTTTATTTTTCTACTGAGAAATTTCAAATACACCAGATTCTGAATTTGATATGTTTATGATTTATGTTGGAGTGGAACAAAAATGAGTTTAGGTTTGGTAGGAAATTCCATCCAAATTCCGAGGCTATCCCCAGTCATCCTCGCTTTGAAGACATGGAAATATCACCGGATCCAACTTGCTTAAAAGTTTCTGGTATTTTCTGTTTGGAGTGTTGGTTTGGGGAGGGAGGAAGCGGGAAAGTAAGTTTACTGGATTCTCTAATTGACCTCAAAGAATTTTGGTACATGAAGAGGCTTGCTTGCTTTGATGAAAACAAGGTCTCCTTTGTTGGGTTTTTCATATTATGTTTATGCGACAAGTTTGTCATTCCAACATGCTGAAAACAAATCCTGGGAGATGCTGTCGTGGGTCCAGTTTATCTTTCTATTCACATCTCACCCCAGAGACTCCAAAACTTCTCCATCTATATGAGTAGCATTGCTCTATTCAGAATCGTCTCTTGTTTTGCTTTATTCTCCCCAATAAAGGCACTTAGAACAAAAATTTGAAGGACTTTTGAACAAATTTTCGTTTCTCAAAGGTGCCCTCTCCTAAAATAATTAGTAATAATAACAAAATGCATCCAAAGCAAGAGAAGAAGGTGGCAAACCAGTCAGCGGTAGACGTGGAGAATGTACTGAGAGATCTTTGTGGTATTTTGCTTTTGAAATGTGTTTAGCACAGACTTTAAGGGTTGGCAATTTGTTTAAAGAAATGGGTAAAATATTTAAAACCACCACTTTATTTAAACTATTGTGTCTCCTTCAGTAAACATCCAGTACATGATTGAACCCTGTATGAACTTGAGCTTTTGCTGGTTAAATAGAACCTAAGCTGAGAAAGAAAAGGGGGGCTGCTATTGAAAAAGGGACAAAAAACTTACATGTGCATTTTTTTTTTGCCCACACACAAGGACTTACCCCCCAAAATACCATGTGAGTGGGATCCTTTATTAAAATGCCCCAAGGTTCGCCCCCCCTTCTTGGCCTCAAAGTGCTAAACTGAAAGCAAGCTGTTAACAGAAATGAGTAATTATTGAAGCTCTAACAGGCAGCTTTCATTGAAGTTGATTACAGCAGCCATATAATCACTTTTACGGATGCTGTAATCACAGTAACGGGGAATGCTTCACTTGCTCTCCATTGTTTCGCTCAGGGTGGAGGTAGGGGGCCTGCGAGAAACCCCATTTACCACCTCGGTACAATTTCTGCTGCAAAAGAAATCTACACAGCCCTGAATGAAGTGGAGAATCATTTATTCTTTCTTTATTAGCATTTTCTCCTCCCTCACACAAGAGTCTGTTGGAGTCAGGAAATTGCTGTTATTCAGTATGCATGCCAGAGGTTGTAATGACCGCTTGGAAGGGTATGACCAACAATTACGGCCCTTAATGAATTGGAGTAATCTAGATGAGACTAAACACTCGTCGCAACTCTGGGCTGTCTCTGGTTAAATTAAAAGAACAGCAATGCAAAGGAAGTTAACAAGAATTAATTAGTTAGATCGAACTGAAAACCTACTCATTAGAAATGTTATAGGCAAAGTAAAAGCCTATCTTCGGTGCAATTAGGTAGACAAATGAATTGTACAACTCACTGACTCACACCTGCTAACTGCTAAGGGCCATAGCGCTGTGTATGGGATCCACTTTTTCCGGTTCATGCATACTTGCATAGTTTAATGGCTCTCACACTCCCAGATTAGCCTCCTTCCCTTCAGATTTTTGCTTGGATGTTTGATCTAAATACAGGCAGTTTCACTGCATTAGGGTGTGTGTGTGTGTGTGTGTGTGTGTGTGTGTGTGTGTGTGTATGTGTGTGTGTGTGTGTGTGTGTGTGTGTGTGTGTTTAAAGCAAGTGCTAGCAGGACGGATATATTTGGAAGCCCTTGGAAAGGGGCTGTCCTGTATAAAAAAAGAGAGAGAGAAAAAAAATTGAAAAAGAAAATGAAAAAAGAAATGGCATATTAAAAGGAAATCTGTTTTCAGATATGCCTGTTTCCTCATTATTCAATCTTAAATCACTAAAAGACAGTCTATGGTGGCTGCATGTTAAAGACAAATAAATATTAATAATAGGACAGTAACTTTAGAAAGATTTATAGGTCAGGTTTGGGAGTATGGCTGGGGGAAGGCAGGGAGGCAGGAAGGTCTGCTGGGCTCCAAAGGAGGCTGTACACAGATAAGGAAAAGAGAATCCCTGGAAATCTCAAGCTGGGACCTTTCTGGGAGTTGTTATCATAATTATGCATGCTGGTATTTTTTCCAGATGTTTCTCTGGTCATTTTCTACCTGAGAGCTTGAGCTGTCTGACACATTGGCTCCTGAATCTGGTTAGGGATGGACTGGCTGGGGAAGCAGGAGCGCTGGCAAAGGCATCCTTCTGGAAGGGGATTATCTGCTTGTATTTATGAGTGGGGTGTCATGGCTCTCCTAGAGAGGGGTTGGAGAACAGGAATCGGGAGTTAGAAGTTTCTTTTCCAATACTGCTCTGTGTCACAGGATGAACTTAGAATAACCTCTCTGTGGCCCATATTTTTGCCTTTTTAATAGGGGTGATCACCAGGGTTTCCAAAATTTATGGGTCAGTCACAGGGGGAAAATTTCTACTAGTCCCCCCTTTCACCGCTTCTTAATCACTTCCCCGCTGCCCTTAGATTTCTCTTTGCAATGGCACCAGGAAGTGGTTTCCCCACCAGCCTCTCTCATTTTCTTCCCACTCAGTGGAAGCAGAGGAGACATCAAGCAAACACAGGTCCCAAACTAGCCTAATTAACCCCATCTCTGTTCAGCCCTCTCCTTCCTGCCAGGGTGGCCCCTACTGGTGGGATAGAAGGAAAGGATAGTGACTCTGGACAGACTCCATGAAGGCAAATGCTAAGCACAATTAGATGAGATAGTTTCTAACAGTCTTAGCCCTAGCTTCTAGAACTTTCTTAGAAGGCTGAGGCCTGCTAGATTCAGTACTTTTCAGCCCCCCAAAAGGGTGAGGCCATGAACACAAGAGCTGGAGCCCTCCACTTTGATGTCGTGCTAACCACAGTTACAAAGCCCAATGAAGCTCAAGGGTCATCCCGGGCCACCATACCCACTAAATCTTCAGAATGAAAGCTTCTTTTGACATTTCAGCCACTTCTGCTTAATACACAAAAACGTACAAGTAATTAGAGAACTAGTTGAGTTTATTTAACACGAGTCCTCCTTGCTCTAAACCAAAGAAACCCTGATGATGGTGCCCAATTACAGGTCAGAGATAAATGACTGAAGCAACAATGTGAGGCCAGGGCTGCAGAATGACAAAGCAAAGAAATGCCCTCTTCAACTAAGAGCAAACCCTGAGCATGCTTAGAGGGGTCAGACACAAAGCACACTTTGGGAATTTTCCCAGTCTTATTTAATAGCCAAGGCGACAGGGGTGAGACATTGGAGAGCATTGAGGGTTCTCACCCCAAAGGCAACTTGGTGACCCGTGGGAGAATTCCCTTAGGACAGGGATGTATTGTTAGGGGACCCACCAATAACTTTGTCCCATAGTGCTGTTTCGTCTTATAAAGCTGCTGGCAGCTTTGGCCTTTCTATAAGGTTCATTCACTTGAATGTATCTAGGTCTTACACCTGCTTCTGAGTGGCTTCCCATTCTCCCAGAGAAGTCCTAGGAAAGGTGGCAGCTCTTCTGGATGTGTGAGGTGAAGGGCGGTGAGTGTACTAGGCTGCTGCAAAAAATTGTCATAAACTTGGAATCTATTGTCCCATTTCTGAAGGTCAGAGGGCCTGAATGATGAACCAGGCTAGTTCTAACAGTCCGGGGGCTCTGTGGTGGGGATGGAGGAATCTTGCCTTAATCGCTACCAAGATGTCTCCAACCTCTGCTGTCTTCACATGGAATTTTCACCTACACATCCGTGTGTCATAGAATAGAACTATAGTCACTGGATTAAAGACTTAGCCTAGCCATTTGTGGTGGCACACGACGGTAGGATATTGCTAAAAACTTCGCCTATTTTTTTGTAAAAATCTAAGATAAACTTATATTGAGATCCTTACCTTGATGACATCTATATTTGAATCCTAACAACATTAAGTCACACTCCAGAATTCGTAGTAAACATATCAATTATGTTGGTTCTTTAATGCAAGGCATCATTTCACAAAGGGTATTTTTAGGACACTCATCCCTGGAAGATTCTTTGGATAAAAACAGAGTGTGGGAGTGGGGTTACGATGTTCTAGAATCAAAGAAGTTTGGAATAACTATCCTCCTCTTTGGGAAGTCACAAATCACAGAAGCTCATTAAAGGTTTCAAGATGACCTACGGTTGGGAAAGTTGTTTAACTTTGTCAAATTCCGTGTTTTCCCAAATTTAATTAACCAAAAAGAGCTCCTTCTTCTCTTTTTGTAAGTACCACGTTATTAACAAGCCATGGAATGCACTGGGAACACAGAACCACAGGCTTCAATCATCTCTCTCGTCCTCAGAAGTTCTCGTGTTCAGTGGTAGTCAGTCCATGGCTGACCTCATCTGCCTCTTTTCCTTATCAACTTTGAAACAGCTCAGTTATAGCTCAGGCTCCTATCACATGAATTCAGCCTCAATGAAGAACTGGTCTCCTCACACAGAACATGTATAAAAAGCATGCTTTTGAAACTCTGCAGTGACTGTTAGTCTGGTTTGATCTCAGCATTGTGAAAAGAAAAAAAAAACATTTCACAATATTTCCTTTATTTCTTGGTCCAAGATTTCCTCCCATTTGGTGTTTAAGCTTTGTGATATCTGGAATCCTTTCACTCCAAGCAGGATTAAATGTCAAGGGGGTGAAGTGCAGATTCTGTTTTTACCCATAAAGATCTTATATAAAGTTTATGAAAATGAGCCTGGAAGACTGAGAGTCCTCAATCCAAAAATGCCTTCATTGGATTATTGTGACAACACCATTTAATAATAGATGTGGAAAGACTTTGGTAAGATTTAGGAAACCATCTACCTTTAAAGATTCTATTGTTAATAAGCAGAATTTCATGGGTGGGGGTTGGCAATAGTAGTATTTTATAGAAGAATGAAGATATGGGATGGAGAGATGGCTTAGTGGTTTAGGTGTTCGCCTGCTAAGCAGAAGGATCAGAGTTCGATCCCCCAGTACTCACATGAAACCAGAGGAACAAGGTGGAGCATACATCTAAGTGCATCTGGAGTTCCTTTGCAGTGGCTGGAGGCCCTGGCGTGTCCATTCTCTCTCTCTCTCTCTCTCTCTCTCTCTCTCTCTCTCTCTCTCTCTCTCTCTCTGCCTCTCTCTCTGCCTCTTCTCTCTCTCTAACTCTCTCCCTCAAATAAACAAATAAAATATTTAAAAAAGAATAATTGAGATAAAACTATAAAAATAGCAAAATGCATATATAAATTAATACTGAGCCTATAATGGTCATTAATATGCGTTTAGAAGCTATAAAGTTCTTAGTATAGAACTTAATGAGGAGCACTTCCAAAAAACAGAAGACACACAGAGAGAGAGAGAGAGAGAGAGAGAGAGAGAGAGAGAGAGAGAGAGAGAGAGAGAGAGAGCTTGGTCCTACACTTGCTTTAATACCTTGGTGCCACTGTCTTGAAATTCTTAATATTTGAACGACAGACTGCAAGTTCGCCCTCACTCTCACTACAGAAATTTCAGCCTTGACAATGTTAAGCAAGTGTTCTACGCATCCGGCCCAGGGAGCCTTCATTTTCTCTCTGTGCAAGAACCTCCAAAACTATGTAGCCTCTCCAAGGCTCAACCTTTCTTCCCTCATAACCCTGTAAGGAAGTTATTGAGAGATCCCTTTTCAGCTGAAGTTAGAAAACATTCCAACTAAATTGATCCTACAATTTCATCTCTGCCAGTAAAGCTTACCATTAAAGAACTTCATTCCAGTTCACCAAACACTAAAACAAGCCAACCCTTGGAACTGCTCCAACTCTTGAGTCCCTTCATATTTTAAGTTTACGTCTTTTGAAAAAACCCAGGCCGCAAAGCCAGCTAGAACATTTTAAATGATGGGCGTGGCCCAAGTGTTATTTTTAAGCCATTAAATGAATCCTTTCAAACTTTGCACATTTCCAAAGTTACTTCTGTGCGAAAACTTTTTAATGATCAGAAAGCGGGAATTTGCAATAAACATGTTGACACAAGCCCATTCCAGGGGCAGTTTCTCTGCTCCCAGCATAACACGTGGACAACAGGGTAATAAGGGCAACAGCCCGGAACTGACAAGAAGCAGAGTCCCTGAGCAGGCTTGGGGGTCAGGGCTTGTGAGTGGCTGAAGCTGGGATGGATTATGTCATTGGACTTGGCTGAACGTTCTTGCCAATTCTCTTGGCCGGTAGATTCAGCCTTTGCTTGCTTTTCCCTTGACTTCAAGGTGCAAAAAAGAATCGTGTTGGTTCTGCTCACTCAGAGAAAGATAAAGCTTCAGAAGAAAGGTTGCTGAGTGCCTTTGATGTTCAGAAATTATCACTATCTTGGTGATGGAGACTGTGAAATCATTTTTAGGGATCACTATTCATTCTCTCTCTTTTTCTCTCTCTCTCCCTCTTTGCCCCTCTCTCTTCCACTTTCATAGCTTAGTAATTCTGAACTACTATCACGCTTATTATTTAATGATTTTGTTCTTTAAGATTCTGAAACTAAGTGCTGGGGAGCTCACGCCCCCCCCCCCCATCTTCGACTGTGCCTGGAGTTGAATTGACGTTGGTGATTTTTCTTTAGCTGCAGTGACAATGGCTTAATTTATGTGGCCCTGCTTGTTGCCAAGCTATGTCACTTTGTAGCCCATCCACATCACCGATGATGGCACATCTCACAACAAGACTTGTTAGCACTGGGTCTGATTCAACAGATGGAGTCCAAAAGAGTGTTTACACAAGTTCTGTAAAAATAGTGGCTTTAAAAAAAAAACACGTTGGCAATTTTATGGTAGATTGAAGAAGAAAAAAGAAACTACTTATCATTTAGATTAGTTTTTCCCATAAGATTGAGAAAATGTTAAGGGAGATTAATCTCAGATCAAGAAAAAAAAAAAAGGAAGGAAAGAATGAGAGAAAGCACACCTGGGATGATTTAGGAAAGGTGGATATTGAACAAATTTTCAGATGGATGCAGGTAGTTCAGTTGGAGACTTTGGTTTAACCAAACTCCAAAGTATTTTTAATAAAATCAATATGTCTTTGGTAGCATTTAATAACCAGACATAATTATAGTTAATAATTATCATCACCATCACCTTTAAGATTAAAGTGACAATTGAATGCCTGTTTTATTAACTTTTCTATGAGTTGGGCCACACTGTGACTCAAAGCTAAGTAGGTTGAACATATAACCCCCAAATCTTGGAATTTAAGAGGAAGAATCTTTGGAAATCATCAAGTCTTTTCCTATCCAATAGAACTTTCTGCAATGCTGGAGGTGCACTCAATCCTACACTGCCCTCCGTTGATAGCTGTTAGTCACACAGGACTGACAGGCATTTGAAATACAGCCAGGACAACTAAGAAATTAAATTTAGAATTTTATTTAACTTAACTTAAATCTAAATGGCCACGTGTCACTAGAGGCTATCAGACTAGAAAGCAGGAATTCCAGCCCAACACCTATTCTACAAAGGAGAGAAAGTAGACTGGAGCTTCAGGAACTTGTGGAAAGTCTCACGTTGACTTAATAAAACACATGGGGGTCCAACTTCAGCCAGGTGTCCAGTGTATCAAGCAGAGGCAGATGGTTGTCAGTCCATAACACGGTGCGAGCAGGCTGGCAAGAAATGAGAAAGTTCGGAGCAACAGCTAAGTGTTCAGAAGACTCATGAGTCCAGCTTCAATGCCATCAGGGTTGGTTTTTTACTGGTGTTATAGTTTTCTCTATCGCATACAAATTCCCAATATCATTTTGAAGCTACTGACGAGGAGAAAATTTTAAAAATGACAACTCAATATTGTTCTCCCTCTCGGTTTTCTCATTTTAATCCTTGTACCATTGCTTCTCAGAAAGCAGCTTTGTCAAAAATCTCTTTCAAAACCTCCACAGTATGGATAACAGCTTGACATGGGATGGACACGGAGTGATTCTAGTCAAACTAGATTGCTAAAATTATGTCCTCTCAGAACGTAAATATGTAAATTATCAGAGAAAGGGAGGACTTTTGCCTGTCACCAGTCAGGAACTCCAACCGACTTTAGCACAGGAAATACTCTAAAACATATCACACTTTTCTAATTCATCAAACCCTTTTAACTGACATATTCTCAGTTAATCCTCTCAATTTTATAAAACAGAAACCAGAGAAGTGCTACCAGTTTTTGGCTTATGGGCAGAAGCAAGGTTCAGTAAGGCGAGGTGAGGCTCAAGCACAGGGGGAAGGAGCCAGGGCTGCCGCAGAGTTCTGAGGCTGCCTCCTTCAATACCTGGAGAGATGAACAGGAATGCAATTTCCGTAACTCCACATCCAACAAAGCCACATACTGATGCCTTTGGGCATCTCTGGCTCTGACTCCCGTGAGGAACAGCAAGATGAAGGTTCCAGGACCCTATCTATTGGGTTTTCAATGTAAAATGTCCCCCAACTGTTGACATTGTTAGGGTGGGTTATGGGACCTTTAAGAGGTGAGCCCTCCTAGGGGAAGTGAATCACTGAGGACTTGAGGTCTTATGGTCTGGCCTCCACATCTTGTTCAGGCCACTTTCTGATTTTGATTGCCATGTGATCAGCTGCTTACTGCCCCTGCCACCATGCCTTCCCCACCGTTAGGGACTGTCTCCCCCTGGAACTGTAACACCCATTAAACTCTTTCTGCCTTAAGTTGCTTCTGGTCATTTACTGGTTCACCTCAAGTAAAGTCACTGCTGCAACAATCCTCAAAGCAGGCGCTAAGGAAACAGGATGTGGCCTCGAGGAGTCATGAACAGAGGTGGTCGGGACATATGCACTGTTCCCAGAGACAGAGCAAGCATGGCAAAGTACAAGCCAGCAGTGGGGAGTGACAGCAAAGAACCCAGGGAACCACGGGAAATGAACGCACTGCCTAGGTAGGTAGGCATCTCCTGCTGCCCAGCGCCTGGCCCCCTGTCCTCCATTCCCTTTGCCTCTCTGCCCTGGCAGACAATGGAAGCAGCCATTGTGTAAACTGGGTGGACCCATCGACCTGACTGTCTGAGTGGGGAGGCTTCCACTGGGGGTGTGGCACCAACCACTCCTTAGCTGATTACTTCAAGTTGCCTCCTGAGCTGCCAGGCATCCTTGGGCTGCACCTGCCAAAGCCAAGGCTGTTCCTGCCCTCAAGCTCCACATTGAGCAAGTCCTTTGATGTGTGTTGCATCAGCTCACTCTGTGCTGGGCAGGTGTCAGGACCCAAATAACTCAGGTGCCAGATTCCTCAAAGCAGCTACCAGAGAGAAAGAAGACCAGGGACTCCTTCCTTTAAAGAGCTGGAAATGGGAAAGAAATAGGAAGTTTGGGACACAGAGGACATGGAGAAAGAAGGAAGAAAAGATGCTGGAGAGGAAGGTACGACTGTGTGGGACTGAAGAAAGGGACGAGAAACCCTAGGATGAATCACAGGTGATCCAAGAGGTCTTGAGAAACTATCTAGATCTTGGGTGGAGTACGCCCAAGTCCTGCCTCCAGGCTTGGAAGATAAGTTCTTAGGAATAAATGGTGTCTTTTCTCGGAAATATTTGGAGATATGGTCAGTAGATCTCTCATGAGTCAGTACTTATGTGTTATCAAACTATAGGAAGGCTACGACTGGAACTATCACAAGTCCTGTGCTCAAGGGGTTTGTTTTATTCAGTGAGGGCTGGTGAGTGATCAAACAGGCTTCCCCCACCCCAAGATTTCTAGGCTCTTCTCAGGCGACACACACGACCTTTGCTGTGATTTATGTAGTCTTTCAACAGTCAATAATTGCCTATGATATTTGAGTCATAGTTCATGATGAATGCTTCTCTCTTAGGTCAGTTGTTTGTAATATTGCAAAATACATCACAAAAAGCAGGATTAAAAAAAAAAATCAGTGTCCTACCTGCAAGGGATTAATGGGTGAGGGCTACACAGACTCCAGCTGCAACTGAAAATATCCTTTGAATGACTCTGCTCTAGACTCTGGCCCGCTGTCCACAAGCCTGTTCCTGGCTCAAAGATGTCTTTCCCCAATTCCTTCCTGGCTCATTCCACCATTCTTTGTCTAAACCCAACTTCTCCATGAACTCTCTAAGGAAAAGAGAGGTGGGGTTTGGTTCCTGCCCACCTTCTGCTTATCCTACCTCATCAACTCCTTTGCCAAGTTCCTTGACATCTCAAACCACAGGTCATTTGTGGCCCCCAGTTTCAACAGAACTAACTCTTCTAGGTTTCTCTGTCAAAGTCTATCTCCAAAGTGTGTTTTCTTTTCTTTCTGGTTTCATCAGGAGATCCCAGTACTTGCCTGCTTTGTGAGGGAACCAGAAATACATCTTGCCTGATCCTTCTTTTTCTTTTTTCTTTTTGGTTCTTAATGGATGGATTTCATCCATTTGCAATACATTATGTATTCATTCATTTATACAAACCCCGGTATTGATTAGTGAGCTATACTGGGCACTGGATGTGAGGACTGGGGAGACGGCTAGTGCTCAGGCTAAAAGCACTACCTGTGCAAGCCTGATGATCCAAGAAACACGTAAATCCAGACACATCTACAGTCCCGACATGCCCATGGCAATGGGTGGAGGAGTCAGGAGAATCCTGTAGCTCAAAGGCCAGCTAGACTGGTGCTTACAATGCGGTGACACCTGCACAGTGTGACCCACGTGTGCCATAGACACAAACACACCAAACACACACGCTCACACACACACACACACACACACCAAGTACACACGAAGGGGAGAGATCCTTGCGCTCTAGGATTTTGTAATCCAGTATAAGATAATGACAGATAAAAGACATTTGTAATATAATGCCATCAGTGCCATGATACAAAGAAGCAAAGCTCTTGTCAAACAAATATAAAAATCATTGAAGCTACACTCAGACCCTACTCAAGAGCCACCAGGCTGAGGCCAGGGGTTGAAATGTCACTGTTAATAATGTCTTTGGCCTCCGGTACTATTTTTAGTTAGGACAGTCACGCGCACATATACCGATGTTAAATGGCCAACTCCCTGATCCCACAGTGCCTGTCCTGCCCACACCATGCTGTCCCCTTCCAGGGCATCAATGAAGCCTCCCCCCACCCAACACACACACAAACACAGCCCGATGCCTGGCACAGGTTCCAAATCCTTGCCCAAAGTGACTGCTCAACAGCTCCCTGCTTGGTTGGCAGTTCAGGTGACCCAATGAGTCCCGCTTGGAACTTATAAGAGTGGCTTTCCAGTTTTGAAAGGGTGAGAAACTCTCGGAAAGACTGTGAAAATGAAAATTGTTGGACCCCATGTCCAGAGGTCCTGGTTCTATAGGTCTGGTGTGGAGTCCAAGGAACTACATGTCCAGCAAGCCCCACATGGTGATGGTGTGAGTCCAGGGGCCACACTTTGAGAACTGCCTGCTTTATGAAACCCACAGTCCAACTCATGGCCAATGTGGAATTCCCATCATTTTCCTCAGCATTACATATTAAGCTCCTCTGGATAGTGTAAACCTTTACAGAGGAAATTGAAGAGAAAATATAAGTTGGCAATGATACAATCATTAAAAGGTTTACAATTCTATACATCATCCCAGCAGCTGGGCTGTGTATCCTCTTCCTTCTCAGTGAATTTGAAAAATCCCATAAACATTCTTAAAGTTGTACTGTTCCCCACCATGTATATGGGCCTCACCACCCCGTGTTATTCATGTTCACCTAGGCCTAAACTTTCATTATGTCTAATTGTCCTTATGATAAAAGACAACAAATCACCTTGTTGAGATTTTCTCAGCCTCTCACTCAAGACAGATCTTTGAGAAGAGAACAAAGAGAAAGAGGGTATTTGGTTTCCTTAGGGTAGGTTGTCCAGTTCTTTTTAAATTCAGAATCACTTTTTTTTTCAGCCTAGAGTTTCGAAGAAAAAATCTAAAAATTTTCACAATTTTATTGGGAAAGTTTTAACCCTGTGTCTTTTTATTTTCCTTTCTCCTCTCTCCTAATAAGTAACTGCTCTCTCAGTAAAATTTAAAAAAAATACTTAAACTTGAGGGCTGTGGAAATGGCTCAGTAGATAAAGCATTTGTCCCACAAGTATGATGATCAGAGTTGAGATCCCCAGCACCCATGAAAATATCAGGTAACCATGGTGGCCTGTCTGTAATCCTAGCACTTCCTGAGGCTGAGACAGTGGGCTCTGGGCTCAAGGGAGAGGTCCTGCCTCAGGAGGTGAGCAACTGAGCAAGACCGAGGACATCAACCTCTGGCCTACATAAATACACACACACACACACACACACACACACACACACATGTGTCCATTCACACTCAAGCGTGCCCACACACATATGAACATACACACACATACATTAAAAAAAAACGTTAATTTTACATTTTCCCTGGCTCTAAGGGCTGGGGTACATTTGAGTTCTGCATGTGTTTGTTTGTTCATGATAGGGTAATTTTTATTTGCAGCACAATCTCACTATCTGCCTACATAACACACATGCACATTCTTTTGTTATCACTGCTTGCATCAGAAAACTATTAATCATTAAAAGTCGCTTCATATCACGCACAGAAGATTATTAATGTCTCATTGTTGAAAAGCTTACCTAAGCTGTTGTTTTCCAAACTGTAACAGTTCATCACACTTGGTGTGTTTTGGGCTTTGTTTAATCCACAAGCCTACCTTGTCCAAATGACAGACATCACTAGGGATCCACTGATAGGGAGATAGACGCACAGAGAATGTGTCTGGCTGAAAGCATCCAAATATGTTTTCACGGGTGAGAATCAATAATAAAGACATGCATTTTAAAAGAATCTGGGATAGTTTTATTTCCAAATTTAGCATTTAGACCAAGATATTTCTATTTTTAAATATATCTATGAATATTTTTCATTTCCTATTTTGTTGTGTGCTAATGGTTTCAAAGCTTTTCAATGTCTTGGATTGTTCCAGATAGGCAATGTTTGCAGACCTAACAATGCACACCATTCAACCTTCTAAGTAAGACTTCTTATTAAATTTTTTTCTATATCCCGGCACCTTCAAAATAAGATAAACTACCATTTAAATAAAATCTGTGCCCATCTCCAGCTTCGAAGGCATCTTCTGGATTTATTAGAGCAGCAGCCTGGCTTTCTAGAACCTTGGGCATAATCCACTCTATAGCAAACACTGGACTTGCCATTTATGTTCTCAGGGTCCAGTTCTCCCTTCAGCAAAATGAGGTCAATACTACTTCTAATGAGTGCAAGGGGGGGGTCTGTGTTGTTACTGTGTTTTCATGTTCTCAGATGAACACATGACATGGATTCACGTATTTGGTCTGACCCCCATTCCCTTGAGTCCAGTAGGGATTAAAGCATATCTGGTCTTGAGGGATTGTGAAGCCTAGGCCTCTGGTGATGTTACTTATCCTACAAAAGGAAACAGGCACTTTTGTTTTTGTGTTGATTGCTTTGTTGTTTTTTTTAATTCTCAACCCATAAAAGGAAAAATGCTATGAGGTCAATAGATGATGATCGTATAAAAGCACATGGGAAAATTTCCAGATCTTCTTTTAATAATATAGTAACATATGTTCTTGCAAAGTATTGGGCAACATAAAGAAGATCTGTAGAAATGAAGTTGACCTAAGAAAATGTTAATCATAACCTTATCGAAAATATTGAGACTGAAAAAAAATGTGCACAGGAAATGGAAATTAGAGAGGATAAAGGTTATTTATTTATTTATTTATTTTTGGTGATGAGTACAGTTTTTTTATTTAAATAGCATGAATGAGTGTGTGTGTGTGTATGTGTGTGTGTGTGTGTGTGTGTGTGTGTGTGTGTGTGTGTGCACATTGTGTATGGGAAGGGATGCTCATGCATGGGGAAGGAGGCCAGCAGTGGATACCAGGATTATTCACCTAATTTTTTGAGACAAGGTCACTCACTAAACCTATAGTTCACTGATGTAGCTAGACAAGTCAGAAAGCCACAAGGACCCTGTCATCTCCACCTCCCTAGTGCTGTGCGAAGGGCATGCACTACTAAACCCAGGGTTTTATGTGAATATTGGGGACTAAACTCAGGCCTTAGTGCTTGTGTGATGACAATCTTACCTACTGAGCCATCTCCTCAGCCCTGTAAAGTGTTTTTAAGTACATATACACACAAATATATTTATACCTGTGAGGTAGAAGAAATAGGATATTGGCAAAAAGGGAAGAAGAGATCATACTGTGATGGATAAATATTTTAATGTCATACAATATCCTCTCTAGTGTCTAGAGATATTTGACAGTTGAGAATTGAAGAAACCCAAGGTCAATGCCTCACTCACTGCCTATACCGATGACAGCCTATAAGCTTCATGACCCAGTTTATCCAGCAAACCGAAGTCTGTAATGATTTAATGAGTCGATAGATATCAAGAACAGTGGCATTCTTGTTAACGTTTGTTCCACAAAAACATAGGCAGGGAAGAACTTAGAACGAGAGTAAATCTTTGAAAGCTGTGTTACATGGCATTGGAGAGGGAAGCGTTCATCAAACACAAGAGCCCCGAAAGTTGAAAGAAAAATCATAGCTCTATTTGTAGAGTGTAAGGAACATACAAAATATCCGTGTAGTGTTCTCCTAATTACAGATTCACCATAAACAGGGAGACAAAACAAAGCCAGTGAATAAAAACCTAATTTAATGTGTTAAGTATTGATGAGGAAAAAAGAAAGCCCAAGGAATGACTTGACTGAGGTCATCTAAGCAATTAATAGAGACAGGGATCAACAATTCAGATTTTATAAATTTGAGTCCATTGCTTTCTTCTACCGTACTGCACTTCTGGAAAGTAGAGACCACAAATAAACACAGATTTGACCCCAAAGAGAAAAATCTTCACTCTCACTTTTACAAGTTTCGTAAGTTTTTCATGGAAGAGTTCAAGTTAATCCCTTTGACTTACTCGAGGAAATTAACATAGCTTCATTCTTAATATTGTTAATGATGATGAGGCCACTCCCTCTTCTGGTTACATGCACCCATGTGATTGATTCCAACCAATGAAATGTGAGTGGATGTGATGTATGCCAACTCCCAGACAAACCTAAAGAAGCCTCCGTCTGTCATCATCTCGCCATGATCACCAGCTTGTGATAAGTGAAGAGAGTGATGTCAATAATCACAGGCTGAGGAGGCTAATGGAGACCTCCAGCAAGAAAAGAGTGTGTGTCCCTGAACTTCAACTTGAAAGAAAGCCACGCCATTTAACATGAACACTTGCATATGGGGAAAATAAGCTTCTTTTATGATAAGCCACTAAGGTATTAAAAATGTACATTATATGTGTTAATCGTACCTCCACTAATGTGCAAATTCAAGGACAGAAAATATACATACCCAGTTTTGCAAATGCTCGCGTGGCTTTCTTCCATCTGCGGTGGACATGTGGCATTCTTTATAAAACCTTGACAAATATAGGTGTGACATTATCTTTTAAGAGCTCTTCGCACAACGTGAAAATGACTGTATTGTTGATGGCAATTAAATATATATTTAAGTATAAGACATGAATGATTCAAATGAAAGGAGAAAAAAGCTTCAGATGTGTAGATAGTTTTAACTCAGTGAAAGCTGCCGTCTGCTTGCCTTGTGCCTTATATTCGTAATTATATTTATGAGGAAATTGAGTCATTGAATTAGGCTCTGATCTGACAATTCCAAAAATCACATAAGCAAGGGTTTGTGCTATCTCAATGATCTGAAATGATGCAGATTGCCAATGAAAAAGTACCCTCGGCAAATGCCTGCGGGAACAAACTGCTCTGTCATTTCTACAATCAAAGATAATGCAAAGATAAGCCTAAATATAAAAATACGGGGACATATGTGTGACTTCAGACACAGGAGGGTTGGTTTTGTGTCATGTGTGAATTGTCTGTTGGAAGGAAGCATTTTTTTAAACTTTCCCCCCCTGCTTCTTTTCCTATGGCAGCTCAGTCTTGGGATGGGAACACTGACTACATTTCTTACTCTTGGTTTATGCAGGTGTTCTTATGGCTCAAGCTACATTTTTATATCTTAAAACTGGGAGAATTCTTAACCTAAACGATAAAGTTGTATTATTATCTCACAAGGTCAAAGGTCTTTTGGAACTATGCACATTCCTGACCTTAAAGAGATTTTGTGCATGTAAAACTCCCAACAGAGAGGACTGAAATTATCCACAAACTAACTGATGCTATATTTACAAATTAGAATAGATACACAGACTATACAGTGGTCAAGTTCAACTCTGGTTAACAAACCTAATTTTCCTTAATCTCTCCTGATGGATTTATATCCTCTGTCTCTTAGTAACCAAAAGCTCCTCCAGAGAATTTTTTTTTTTTAAAAAGCTAACTGACCATCACCAGGGGGAATGGACTGCCTCCTACAGTTTTGTCCTGACTCAAGTATCTAGTGATGACACAACCCCAGAGAATAAAAAGTGAATCATTGTGTATTACTACATAAAAACCTACAATAAATTCTCTGTGGTATAATCATAGAGTATTTTATGACCATAAGAATCACATTCTACAAATATACTATGGCGAATTAAAGCCTCCTCTAGTATTTAGTAAGAAACTTTATTGATGGAGTAATGTGAGTTTATCTACATATAAAGTTGGCTCTGTGTTGAATGAATGAGAACCTCATTTTTTCGTATTTTATCCTTGAATATCAGTGTTTCTGTTCTATAAGGAAAGCCCTTTTCAGAGTAATTACCTGCGCAATTATATTTCTACTTTAATGTAACAAAGAATTACCACAGAGTTAAATATTCTATAGAAAGTTTGAGGTGTTTAAAGAACTCTTCCTTTGGTGGGTCATTGGTTATCCAATCCTCATTTAACTGGTTAAAAAATAAATATCATAGCTGCTCTGCATATACTGGCTTCCTAGAAACTTTATATCCATGGCTATGAACTAGCAAAGAAAATGATCGCATGCAAAATGCTTTCTGATGCTTAAAAATGGAACTCACGAAAACATGTGGCATCACAGTGTCGTATGGATATGAAGC
>PVHP010030323.1:0-21744 GCA_004024765.1 Zapus hudsonius
ATCAAAGAGTCATCTATTCTGCACTTGTACACCCAAGCACTCTGCAGGCCAGGGCTCAGTAGGTTGTGTAATAAGAAAGGTGTTCTCTCTGGTCGAGTACTGACCTGTGCATGAAGATCACAGAAAGCAAAGTGACCTTCAGACAAGTTTCCTCTTCTGGGTTGTTTGGGTTGAGATTAAATTGTGCAACAACTAGAAGCTCTACTATGTTTCCATGTGGTGCATATATGTATGTACAGTCTACTCTCCATGTTCACAGATTTGCACCCTCCAAATACATTCTAGGATACACCTAATCTTACATTAAAAGAAATTTTTAAAAAATGCCTCTGCACTTAACAGGGGAATACTTTTTGTTTTTGCCCCCTAAACTATACAGTAGAGCAAATATGTATAAAACATTTATATTATATTAGGCATTGTAAGTGAAAGGATATGTTTAAGATTTATATCTATATTCTATTTTATGTAATAAGAATTTTGAGTATTCAAAAAATATGGCTGGGGAGTAAAAGTGTTAAAATGAAAGATTGAAGTTAACTTTGGGAAGTGTTTATGTCTTACCAGGATTTACATTTTCATATACTTTTTAAGGTTTAAATATGTTATGATACTTTTGAAATGATTGGAATTTACTAATAATCTTATAAGAAAGAATGTATTTGATTTGTTGTATGTCAATTAATATTACATAAAGTACCGAAGCTTACTGGAAAATCCAAGGAAAATAATTACACTATATATCAAAAACTAACCATCATTGACTATGAGGTCAGTTCGTCAGCAGGACAGACTTTTGTTTTCTGGTAATATCATACGTACCAGGGTTTTGATCTTGAACCTTTATTCGCATTCACTGCAATGTTTATAGCAGATATAAAGATGCTTCAGTTATAATATTTATATAGTATTACAAATGGTACTTAGCCTATATCTAACAATGGGG
This sequence comes from Zapus hudsonius, assembly GCA_004024765.1. Classification (NCBI taxonomy): domain Eukaryota; kingdom Metazoa; phylum Chordata; class Mammalia; order Rodentia; family Dipodidae; genus Zapus; species Zapus hudsonius. Next base: position 947 of record PVHP010030323.1, read on the forward strand.
CAATATTGGGACTTTCTCAGCAAGATGTGTAAACACTTAATTTCAATAATATCTTGGAAAATTCAGAATAGTGTGTGAGTAAAGAAAGTCATAATATTCCCATGAAAGAACCAACTACCTACCTCCTGGGCTTTTCTAGTTTCAATGATGGGTTTTCTCTTATTCTGCCTTGGTGGATGACAATAAATAAATTCATACTTCACATATGGCCTTCAAATTTACTTTATTTTACTTCAAATAATCCATGCGAGTGGTACATATTATACTATGAATACTTAATTGTTTGCTCAGTAGCATTTGATTTGCTAATACCACCTGAGCATTGCAGCAGGGCCACACCTGAGCAGGTCTAGACCTACACAGTCCAATATATGGTCTTTTGTCACATTTGGTCTTTTATATTTTGATCACAATTAAATTTAATTATGCATTTAGTTTCTCAGTGACCCTGGTCATGTTTCATGCATGCATATTATGTGTGGCTATAGCCGATTGGCCATTTCTACTTTTTCAGAAATTTTTGACAGTTGTATCCTCAGCATTTACTTAGAAATTCATTTAGAATTAATTTACATTTTTACTCTAGTTCTCTGGAATCTTACTTAAATTATCTGATAGCATAAGAAAAGCCTTTCTCTTGTGTTGACTGTGTTCTTCCCACTTCTCATTCACCTCTAGTTGCTTCATGCATTCTGATGAGTGAAGGCAGCAGAATGTGGCATCCACATCATTAATCTGGGATAAATGTAATCTGATATGGGAGTGTTAGGATCGGATGCAGGCCCTCTTGTAATCTATTATGGGATTGGATTGCAATCTGTGTTAGGATTGGGTGTAGGCCCTCATGCTTGCAGAGCAAGAGCTCTGATCTGCTGAACCATCTCCCAGCATAATGATCCTTGAACCTTTTATTTAAACTTATTTATTTTTGATAATTAGAAACATTGTATGAACAAGTGTTGTGTTGTACCCCAGTTTCCTCCCCCAATATCTGCAATCCACTGAGGGCCCTCTCCTCAGTGGGATTGAAGAATGGTCCATAGGATAGACGGTTAGGAATTTTACAAGCAGAAGCCAGTTTTTTCTTTCTTTTATTGTTATTATTGTTAAAGGGGGCAATGTCTCTGGATATTTCCCCCACCATGGCTCTCACAATCCTTCTGCCACTTCTCCTGCCAAATTTCCTGAGCCAGGCAGGGTAAGTGAGGTTTAAGTCTGATTTACTGTTGAGCACTAGATTCTCTGGGTTTCTACATTTTTATCCTATTTTGAGTATCCTTGTTATCTGTCTTCAATATGCTTTCATAGGTTGTTCATTTTGCTGTGGAAGCACCGTTCTTCCTCATTGCCCACTTCCTCTATGATTTCATTTGGGGCCTAGATGATGAGTTTGGTGGGGTTCATCTCTTTCCTGGGTGTCAGGCATCATCTTAGGTCTTGTTGGGAGAATTTGGTTGTCCATGGTTCTTGTTGCTTTCTGAAAAATACAAAAAGAATCTCCAAAAGGCAATGAGATCATTATAGGTGAAATGGGATAAACATATTTCATTTGGCAAGATTTTAATGGGTATAGCCTCTGTAGACCCCTGGTTAGTGGGGATTCCACTTGGAGTTGGGTGTCTTGGAATCCCTATGGACCTGACTTGAATCTTTGTTCCAGCTAAGGGTTCACTGCATACTGAGCAGATTTCTTAGCCAATCAAAGAGCCATTGGTTACCCACTACAAGTTACGTCATACTATTTCATGGATGAGCAATTCTTGCCTTGCTGGTGTGCTGGATAGCACTGTCCTCTGCATTCTGATACTAAGTCTCTGTTGTATAGAAGTGTCCTCTGTTTTCTCTGAATATCTATGGTCAATTTCCCCTGGTAGCGCCTTCCAGCACTATACAAGCTGGGAGCTGGCTTCCTTTCTGGATCCAGTGGGTGTTGTGTGAAGGTAGCCTGTGTTATCTTCAGCAATAGGGTCTTATTTTTTACTTGGGGTCTGTATTCAAGAACATTGACATATGCCTGTCTTGTTTTGGGGGCCTTGTAGGTCTGTTTGATTAACATCTCAGTGTGGGAAGTAACCATTTACTGGGACAGGAAATTATAGACCAGAGCAACTTGTATTAGATTTAGGCTTCCACCCACTCTCTTCAGGGTTCTTCTTATCAGACAGTGCCCCCAGCTTCCTCCAGACTTTACTGTCCAAAAGTAAGGATTCTATGGCATGGATTCATTATGGATTTAGATTATGTACATTTACCCCCCCAAAAAAAAAACCTTCTGCCTTCCCATTCCTCCCCTCCCCCCAGTTCCTTCCATCCCTATTGTCAGTCTCAAAACTTGTACATCAGGTTTGCTTACTGCTCAAAGTTAACCTGATTAGGAACTGCAGATGAGGGAAAATATGAGGTGTTTTTCTTTCTGTTCTTGTGTGAATTCGCTGAGCAAATTTTATTTTTTTTTTCCTTTCTGCTGAGAATTCTATGGTGTATATGAACCACAACTTTGATATCCATTCATCCAGTGATGGGCCTTCGGGTTGATTCCAGTTCTTAGCTATTATGAATTGAGCTGCTACAAACATTTCTTTGCTGAAGTGAGTAATTTTGAGGGTAGGTGCCCAGTAGAGGGATAGCTGTGTCGGAGCTCTATATGCACCTTTTTTAGGAACCTCCACAGTGCTTTTCATAGTGGTTGTATAGGTTTGCATGCCCACCAGCAGTGAATGAGGGTTCCTTTCTCCAGCTTCCTCACCAACAGCCATTTTGATAGTTTATTGCCTAAGATCACAACTTGTTTGTCAGAGTACAATGCTTACAAAATTTCATTCACTCTTAAGTTGACAGAGGACATATTAGTCCCCATTTCTTAAATTATCATGACTTAAATTATGAGAGTCCATCTGTTATAAAATCTGACCAAACCAATGATGTTAAAATGTACAACAGGAAATTTCATCTTCTAGTTCTTAAAATCTAGTAATATCAAATTCAAATCTATTTCCAAACCTGTGTGGTAAAAAAAAATAAAGTACTGTAAATACAGAAACTCCTTCTTGCTGATATCATAATGGATGGAGAGGTTTCTTTGAAATGTAGCTGACTGGATCTTGAAGACACATAGCTCATCTTTTGTATTCTATCAAGGTGATTAAGGTATGTATTAGTCAGGGTTCTCTAGAGGAAACAGAGTTGATAGAATGGATTATAATAAAAGGGAATTTATTGGGATATCTTATGACAGTCCAATAGTAGCAGTCTGTAGGCCCACAGGTAAGGAACCAGTAGCTGGTCAGTCCATGTAGATGGATGTCTCAGCAGTCCCAATCCAGCTCAGAAGGCCTGATGAATCCCTGGGGAGTGGCTGTTCTTCAGTCCAACATGTGAGGCCGAGGAAACTGGGTTCCAATGTCCAGGAAGGGTAGGCGAGCAAGATGCAAGTGCAAGTCACAAACAAGCACCAGCAGCTGGGGGAGGAAGGAAGAGCGTCTCCTTCCCCTTCAAGCTTCCTTATATTAGTCTCCTTCTGGAAGGCCCACCCAGGATTACTGTGGATTAGCTCAAATTGAGAAATTTAACTATCACAAATCTTCTCCAAAATCCCAAAAGGAATTTGTCAACCCTTCCTGCAGGCAAACTCAGAGACCCGCCCTAGATTATTATGGATTAGATCAAATTGACAAAGTTAACTGATCTAATACCACCTATCAGTGATTAATTGTCATTAACTCTGTGTTCATATATATATGAATTTATATATATATATATATATATATATATATGTAATTATATATTATATAATTATAATATATATATAATATGTATATATATGACTAATTTGTATTTTGTAGAGAATATTTACAACCTGTATGTTCATCATAATCTTTATTGCTGTTGCTAATTTTGAACATTGGGAATAAAATTATATCTGTGAATGCCCAGAATAATTGACCTAAGAAAATTGTATCATTAAACAACAGAGCAATTTGAAATGCCTGAATTAATTGTCATTAGAATACAATTCTAAGTAAATAGCTATATGATTCTCTTTATACATGATATTCCCAACACTGTTAATGATAGCAGCATACAGTATTTATAAGATACACTGTACTGAGGATTTCATGGGTAATATCCCTTTTAATACACTACACAAGTCTATGAGGTAGGTGTGATCATCTCCTTACTCTTCCTGGTATGGAACCTGCTGTTTCACATGTCTGCAATGTAGTTCATTTGAACTTGAATGTGGTAGACTGCTGAGATGAAATCTAAGAGCATATCAAATCGTGTCTGAACCAAGTTATTAAAGAAATTCTATTTCTTTGGAACGATCTTGTTTCATCTACTTGTTCGATGTCTGCTGATGCTTTCATGGACTGAATTTGCTATTCTCTTTCTTAACTCTTCAGTTTGCAGAGCCTGTTCCCACATGTTTCTTGCCCTGAGTCTAGCTTTTTTTTTTTTTATTTCTGTGGACAAGAAATATCTTTAATGTGTGTGTATTTTATTCATATGCCTGGATTCTAACCATGATACACCATTATAAACAGATGTTAAAATTGTATATATCTGTTCAGGTGACCTGCTTTTTTATAATCTAAACTGAAAATATTATTAGTTTGCATTGGGGAACAACAACAAAAACCTTTACCTTATTTTTCCATGTTCTTTCTTCCTTTCTTTCTTATGTCTGTTTTTTTTTTTTTTTTGTTTGTTTTTTTGGTCAGGGTCTCATATAACCCAGGGTGACCTTCAATTCACTCTACAGGCATGATAACCTTGCAATTCTGATCCACCTGCCTCAACCACCTGAGTGTTGGTGTGCAGGTGTACGTATGTCATTTGTGCACTGCTTAGGATGGAACCCTGGGCTTCATGATACTAGGCAGGCACTGTTCCTGCTGAGCCATATTGCTGACCCTGAATCCCTTTTCTAGTGTACTATAATCAAACTTCTCCAGCACCCATTTTTCTCTTATAGCATTTCAGCTGTAGCTAGTTTGTCTTTTGTTAAAAATAGATAGCATTTTTGACATGGACCTGACAATAAGGATGGTCACGCACCACCTCCTCCCCTCAAATACACACTGTAATGTCTATCTCCAGGTGGTGAGCAGAAAAATTCATATTGTAATACAGTGATTCTAATTATTTACAGAACTATAGGCACATTACAGTATGCTTTATAAACAGTGGGAAAGCAAAACTTGTAGTTAGAGTAAAAATTAGTCGAGGGACAATACTATAATTCACCAATCAACCAAAAAATGACACAATTGACAGGAAAGAGCTTTGGAGATGCCTCAGTTGTTGGTGTGCTTGCCATTCAACCAAGATGACCTAAGTTTGGATCACCCAGCACCCATACAAAACCTGGGCATGACAACACCCATGTCTTAAAAACTTTTTTTTATTTATTCATTTGCAAGAAGAGGAAGAGAGAGAGAAAGAGAGAGAGCAGGAATGAGCACACCAAGGCCTCTTTCTACAACAAACAAAAGATGCAGGAGTCACTTTATGCATCTGGCTTTACGTGGATACTGGAGAATCAATCTCAGCCTGACAGGCTTTGCAAGCATGTTCTTTTAACCACTGACCAATCTCTCCAGCCTCACAACACCCATCTTTAATCCCAGAACTCAGGAGGCAGCAATAGGAAGAACCTCGGGGATCACTGGCTAGCTAATCTTGTAAAAATGGTGGTCTCAACTTTTAGTAAAAAAAAAACCTTCTAAAATTTAAAGTGGATAGTGGCCAAGGAAGACCCCCCTAGATCAGCATCAAGCCTCCACATGTGTGCTCATACACATGTGCTCATGGGAACCAGCACCCACATATGAATACATAGGTACACACATTCACACATGCATATAGACAAAATGAACTGGACACAGACATAAACCCCCAGATATGTTTTCTGGTAACTATCCCTTGATTTTCTTATTTTTGCTATAAACCATATGTCCTATTTTCCCCTTGCAATTAGTAATTACCTGCTTGATTAACTGTAGGTATCCTAAGAAGAACAAACATTTGTTTTTGAACCTCAGGCTCCATTGCCTGACCTAACATTGGCATTTTCAAGGCTCAGTTGGTTTGGTTGAGTTTCAGGGCTTGAAGATTTGGCTGCTTTAAGAACATTCTGCTTTTAGTCATAACCAGGTTAGCGTGGGCCCTATGCCAGCCCAGCAGAGTATACATGAAGCAATTGGGGGTGAGAGTCCATTCCTTATATATTTGAATTCCATACCGCAAGGGACCTTAGAGGTCAAAAGGACTTTTATGGTGAAAATCACTGGAGTGTTACGGGTCGCTAGGGGACAAAGCAACTTTCTCCAGATATTAATGTCACCGTTAGAGTAATTGCTTTGTAAAGCTCTGTCTCCAGAGTTCCATTTCCTGTTGAACAACAAACCTTTCTCATCACCTTAGTATTCAGCTCATTTTTCTTAAGCAGCATATGAAGAACACATTAATCTTTATACATGTCTGACTATATTTTTATCCCAAGGTTAGTTATTGTCAAATCTTTTCAACCAATACCATTTTCCCTTGCCAAGGGTTCTTCTTTATTAACTTCTTCAATAACTTCCCGTCCTTTAAAAGAAACCCATTTGAAAATGGCATCATTACCAGGAAACTGAAGCAAATGAAATTAAGTCACTTGTCCATGTCTGTCCGGTAAATGCTGAGCCACGTTATTCACAGCAACCCACAAACTCACTGTTTTACTACATTGCAGACCAAGATTCCAGTTATGATTTTGAGGCTTGAGAGTGACATGTCCCCATTGGCTCACATATTTGAACACTTTGTCCACAGCTGGCTGTGCTCTTTGGGGAGGTTGGTGAAATATTGATGAGGTAGATCCTTGTAGAAGGAAGTGGGTTACTGAGGGTGGACTTTGAAGTGTTGCTGCCTGACCCTATTTCCTCTTCCTCCTCTACTTCCTGACTGGATGCAATCTGAACAGCCAAACTTCTGTTCCTGCTGTGCCATAAAGGAATGTATCACCTGCAAATGCAAACCAAACAATCAAACAATAAACAACAACAAAACGTGTCCTTCCCTAAGGGACTTCTTATCAGTCATTTGGTCACCTCTACAAGTAAAGTTCTTAATAAAACAATAAGATGTATCAATTAAAATCTAAATTTTAGGGCTCAAGAGATGGCTCAGCAGTTAAGGCACTTGGCTCCAGTGCCTGAGGCCCCAGGTTCGGTTGCCAGGTCTCACATGGGTCAGATCCACAAGGTGGTGGCCCTGGTGCTCGCTCTCTCTCTCTCTCTCTCTCTCTCTCTCTCTCTCTCTCTCTCTCTCTCTCTCTCTGTCTCTCTCTGTCTCGCTCTCTCTGCTTGAAAATGAATAATTAAAATATTTTAAAAAAATCAAAATATCACATCACAATCCATAATCTGAATGTGTGACTATTTTATGAAAAAAAGAGTTTAAAACTTTAAAAAATAATATTCATTTAATGATATTAATGATATTTATTTCTGTTTTTATTTTAACTGGAATTTCATAAGGAGATTAACACAGACATTTAAATGGTCAGAATTTATAGTTTCAAAAAGTTGAAAATATAATTGTTGCAGTCATCTTTCTCTGTTTTTTCACAGAAAGAACCAAACAAAAGTGGCTTGTGGAGAAATGGGTTTATTAGGCTTATCAACTCTAGGGGAGACTCCATCCTGACAGGGAAAACGATGACATGAGCAGAGGGGTGGACATTACCTCTGCCACAGCACTGGAAACAGTGGCAGGAAGGTGTGCCAAACACTGGCAAGGGGAAGTTGGCTTATAACCTCATAAGCCCGCCCCCAACAACTCTAGTGAGGTTGTAAAACCCAAACTGCCATTTGCTGAGGATCAATCACTCAGAACACATTCATTTGTTTGTGGGGGACACCTGGATCAAACCATGACAATAATAATCTTTCCAGGCACTAAAATAGTCTTTAAAATTGCATTGTGAATTTTATTAGGAAAAGAAAAACGAGTAAATCAGGCAAAATATTGAGAAAATAAGAACAATATACTCCATAAAATATCAATGTTAATTACAGTATATAAATATTTAATAATGCATTAAATAAAACTGAGTCATTGAACAAGTTGAACTGAGTCACTACTAAAGTATTTTCCAAGAAGAAACATAACTATATTTATGTTTCACATTTCAGTCAAAAATAATTAGAGGTATCTTGGAGAGATCATGGGTTTTAGAACAAATAGATATGTGGTGTGTATATTGATCTCGTGAGGTTTCTTGAGGAATGCTACTTGGAGTATGAAACTCACTAAGAAACAACCTCTTTAAAATCCATATGAACAGTTGAAGCCTCTGTATAGAAAACTCAGATGTTATCTTCCAATGACCAAAGTTTATGCTATAAATACTTCAATTGCCATGGGCAACCTACTGAGACAAAGTAAGCAAAAAAATATATAAACACTACTTTATAATTTTGTGTACATGACATTGTGATGCCTATTGGCTCACAAAATGACTAAATTGACTTTATAAAGATATTTGATTTTTAACTAATACATTTATTCTTAGTCTAATCAATTTTGAGTAAGCCCAATTTGAACAACTTTAATCTTCTTCATAGACATTAACCTTAATCTTTTATCACCCTCAATAGCTTCCTGTGTCTGACTTACCATAAGCATGCTTTATTTGAAAAATACCCTAGGATTCCTCCATTTGTATCCTAGTAAAATGATGCTTCCTGGTGATATTGGAAGGGTCATGGATCTTGAGATCAATAAGAATTGGCTTCCCATCTTGGCTATTTTAGGGGTATATTTTGAATGGCTAATAATCATTTAGAACATTACAATGAGAATTATAAAGGAAAACTTTTGAGAGTAATTAACAATACTGACAAATATTAATTTCAACTTACATTCTGCACCATATTTATTTTCCTTTACATCCAATACCTGTTTCGTATTGCCAAAGCTTTTCTAATGAAATATTTTAAGGAGGCTTCTGGAGAGCTGGAGCTTCCAAGCTTGTGAGCCATCTTTATTACAAGGGAGCTTCCTGCCACATGACTCCTTTTCTTAACAAAGCAGCAATGATAAACAACAGTGTACAATTTACTAATCTGAACAGACAAGCTTGTCATTATCCTACGATCAGCTTTCCAGTGAAGAACCCCTTTTGGCCTGAAGTAACTGTTTTCTCTCTAACATTCTTTTATAAAAGCTGTTTGTTCAGATTTGCTTTCTCACTGCTCAGGGCTTCTTACTGCTTGAGTCAATGGCAAATCCATAATCTCACTTAACATGTTGAGCAGGCCATGTAAGGAAATGCTATTTCCATCAATTCAGTAGTTTACCACAGTGCCACAAAATCTTTGGTGTCCAGTGATACCAACTTCAGGTTCAAGCATAAGTTTCTCCATTGCCTTATTCTTTTTGTTTTAATTGATATCTTTGTTGTCCAAAATTAGATAGAGTGCATTACGAAAGATTATGTTGGAATTCCATTTCCTTCCTCTCTGGCCTCAACCCACTGGGTATACTCCTTGGTGGGCACACTGAATCAATCCCTGGGGTAGGGGGTTATGGATAGCACAGGAGGCAGCTAGGTTGCCCCCTCACCCTTTGCGTGTTGTTGCTGAGGGGGGCGATGGCTCTGGACATTCTCCCCCACAATGGCTCTTACATTCTTTTCAACCCCTCTTCTGCTCACTTCCCTGAGTCACGGTGGGTGAGTATTAAGGCTGCTTTATTGTTGAGGTCTTAGGGGGTCTCTGTACTTCTGCTTTAGGTTGTGTTGGAAATCATTGGTGTCTGTCTCTCTGATTTATCCTGGGTTGACTGATTGGCAGTGGTTATAGATCTCTTGCTTCTCCCACTACTGTCTCAAAGGTTTTATTTAAGGCCAAAATGATAAACCTGAGGGGGTTCATCTCTTTCTGGAATGTCAGCCATCTGCCCGTGGCTCATTGGTGGAGTTGGAATGGCCACAGCTCTCTTTTTGCCTTCTGAAAAATACAAACAGAATCTCCATTGGAGACAGATCAGTACCGGTTAACTGAGACACACATTTCTAATATGGAGAGATTCTGTTGGGAATAGCCTCTGTAGATCTCTAGAAATGGGAGTTTCTCCTTGGGGGCAAAGGGTTTTGGTTCCCATAGGATTTTGCCCTGAGTCCCAATTCCAGTTAAGGGCTCCTTGACCCTGTATGAATTTCTTGGCCAATTTGAAAACCATTGCCTTATTTTTATTTATTTATTTATCTATCTATCTATCTATCTATCTATCTATCTATCTATCTATCTATCTATCTATAGTGAGTTTAACTCTCCTTGGTTTGTCTCCTCCCCATATGTCTTAAGCAATAACTGATATTCTAAGGGAAAATAATGACAAAATTTTTTAAAAAAGATAAAAGTGGAGGGGATTTACATATGTAATCTGATGGGTTAAATCATCATTTTAAAATGAAATCTCTCTTAGCTTTGGTAGTCACAATTAATTAATGCATGTTGCTATCAATAAATCTGGGAAGAGAGGCTTATTTCATTCTTTGAAACAAGTCCTTTGCATGGCCTGGGTCATGCTGCTTGGATTAATGAGTTTCCTGAATGACAGTGTGCAGACAGCTTATATCACAAAGTAGATTACAATCAAATAGCTATAGTTTCAGAGGATGTTTGTTTCCCACCTCAACTTCCACTTCTAACAATGAAGCTTTGCTGAAGCCAGCATGTAGATTATGAATATCTATTTTTTTGGGTGTGTGTGTGTGATATGCACATTTGTGAGCACCCCATTGTCACCCATGTAGGGGCCCGAGGAGGACACCAATGTCCTCTTTTATCCCTCCTTCATCTGACCAGTGAACCTCACTATTCTTCTCTCTGTCTCTCTTAGGATGGATGGATTGATAGATGTGTGCAAACACACCCAGACGTTTAGACGTGTTCGGTGAATCAAACCCAGGCCCTAATGCTTCACAGCAAGCTCTCTTATCTGCTGAACTATCTTCCCAGCTCAATGTCTACTTCTTAAGATTGATTTAAATGTGAAATTACTGAAAATATGAAAATCTGGTTTGGAGTTGATGCTGGTCTTCAGCATGGTTGTCAGGATTGGGGATATGTCTCAGGGCCACCCTGGGTTTAATCCCAGAACCACCATCACTAAAATAAAGAAAGCTATAGTTATATACAAGGATATCTCAAGTTTGGTAAACTGGATAAATTTCTCAATTACATGAATCCTTTTATTGCATAAATCAGCAGTGACCTTCCTCATGGTGTAATCCTAAAAGTAAACTGTTTAATCAATGTAGGCATATATAACATGGGAGTCCTAATGCAACCGTGGTTTTCCCCAGAGTATTTCATGCTGTTATCCTGGTTCTTGGAAACCCAGTTTGTTCATAAACAGCTTGGGGACAGAAGTCACATTTATTACAAAACTTGAATTGAGCAAGGTACTTTATTTGCAGTCTTGTACATAAGTAATCTTCAACCTTCATATACTGACAGATAACACAAATGGCCAAATGATAACTCTTGTATGTTATCCTTTTTGCATACTTCATATTATGAAAATTTTTAAAATGACCTTAGAATAGGGCTGGAGAGATGGCTCAGCCGTTAAGGCACTTGCCTCGAGTGCCTAAGGCCGTGGGTTCGATTCCCCAGGTCCCACATAAGCCACACCCACAAGGTGGTGGCCCTGGTATTCTCTCTCTCTCTCTCTCTCTCTCTCTCTCTCTCTCTCTCTCTCTCTCTCTCTCTTTCTCTCTCTCTGCTTGAAAATGAATAAATAAAATATTTTTTAAATGACCTTAGAATAGTATCTGTATCATATAGGTTGCCCAGTAGACTATTTTGATAACTAATTACTGTTTTTTTTAACATTTCACATGCTCTTTATTCATTATTCTAGGATTGAATGTGGGTGTGTTTCTGTATGTTTATGTCTCCCCAGATAGATGACAAACAAATCTATATTCAGAGTAAAATAGAGCCACCAAAATTTGATTGCTAGTCTTACAACTTCATTGGAAAGAAAAGGGCCCTATGGTCCAGAGAGGTGGTTACTGCCACAGTATTTCACTATTAGTAAATCTCCTCAAACTCACATACACTTCCTGCCCACTCAGTCGATGTTCTCCAGGACAGGTCCCCACCTTGTAACACATTGGTAGATAAATGTTAAAGTATTCAAAAGAAAGAGCACCTTGAGTAGGAGGCATGAGTCGGCCCTGAATAGACACCATTATTGTTTCTTTTTAATTATTACGTTGAAACTTTGTATGAAAATGTCATATGCTCCTGTATTATTTTGCTTGCTCTCATGTTCTCCATTCTGCATGCAAGTGGAAAAAAAAGTCATTCTTTTTTATAGCTGCATAAAGTTACATCACTCTTGGTAGCTGATGTCTTTTTGGAGTTCAGAGTGCCAATTCGAGATTGGTATACTTACCTTCTTATTGATAGGACACAACGCCTAACCCAAAGCAGCATGTTTTTGATTCTGTCTTATAGTCTCAAAGAGAAGCTCCATGATGGCAAGGGAAAGATGGGAGAGCAATGACTGGGTGTCACACCCTTGCCAACATTAGGTGGTAAACAGCAGCGGGAGAGTGAGCCAAGTTGTGGTGAGGCGGAACTGGCCTATAATACTTCTCTGCCCACTCCCACCAACACACCGCCTCCAGCAAGTCTCCACCTCCCAAACTACCATCAGCTGTAAACTAAGTATAAGATCATGAGTGTTTTTTTTTTTTTTTTTTTGGTGGTGGTGGAGGAGGGATCATTGATTCAAATTACCACAGAAATAATGGGGCCCATTGTTGTATTGCATGATAATTTCCTGCTTCTAAATATCCCAATACATTTTGTTTCTTGGGAGTGAATTCACAGATATTTCAAGGCTAGCCTCCAGGAATAATCTTGGATCAAAGTTTTCTATAATGCCCCTCAGTGCTTCCAGCTCCCACTGTCTTAGCTCTAACTCTTATAGTCTGTTACTAGCAAGCAAACATCAGCTGCAGAGGTGGGATGGGTATACTAATGTCCCCACCACCTCTCAATTCAGCACATATTATGAAACAGCCAATCACCACCCTGGTACCAACTGATATCAGAAGACTTTAATGGGTACCGCCAGGGATTTTTAGGATTGTGGATATTATAGCAAGAATTGGACAGAAACACAATGATATTAGCTAATGCAGGCTCAATTTTTAGAAAACATACACTTCTAACACCTGAGCAAAGAGAAAGTTTACTTGCTCAGATGACCCTGATGTGCAGAGTTTGGGCTTTAATGTCACATATAGTTGACTTTCTTTCTCATTTCCACACTGCACTCTTTACTTTGTACTCATCTATTACCCACAGTTCTCTTTACAATTTCCATCAGAGCACATTTGCATCTCACATCTCAACACATGGCTGTGGGTTTTAGTAATGTAATGAGCCACGAGTCACCTTCAGTCACTAAGAAGTTGTTCAATTGGCTCCAGCCAGGTCAAGTTGCCCTTGGTCAGGGAGCTTTTGAACTTATTCTTTTCCAAGTGCCTTTGTTTCTTTGCTAATTCGCAGATTTATTGCAGGACTTCCTGACCCTTTCTCTCCATCATTCTCAACTCTCTTACTAACCTGAAATGGTTCTTGTATCTCCCAACAACATGAAGTAAACTTGACTAGCTAGATACAAAGGCAATCAAGCCAACAGTTAATGTGTTAAGTGTTAAAGATAATGTTAGGAAGAAAAAAAAAAAGTTAAAAATGGGAATTCTGTCTGATAGGGAGGGGGTGAATTTTCACCAGTGTCTCTAAACAGATATTTAGTAAAACTAATTTTGGTTGCCATTGAATAGGCTGCTATGAAATTTTGTTCAACATTTTAGAGAGTTCTTTGTGTGTGTGTGTGTGTGTGTTTGTGTGTGTGTGTGTGTGTGTGTGTGTGTATGCAGTAATTGGAGGTCAGAAAAATGCCTTGGAAATCATCCTCAGGAATGATGTCTACCTCTTTGAGATGGGGTCTCTCATTGGCCTGCTGCTCCAAACTTGGGCCAACCTAGTAGGGCAGTGAGTCAAGGGCTCTTCCTTTTACAACATCCCCAGACCTTGGACTGAAAGCAAAGGCAACCATGCCTAGTATTTGTATGTGGGTTCTTGGGAACACACTGTGCCCATGGTGTTTAGGAAACAAGCAGTTTACAAACTGAGTCATCTCCCCTGGCTGAGACCCCTTCTTTTCCTCTGTTCAAGGCTTCCTACCGCACCCTTCTCCATATCCTTGCTAATCAATGGAAGGTCTAGGATGCTGTTTTTATTCTGGAAAGTTATTCAGGCATATTTGAGACTTATAATAGTTAAATTAGTAAAAGAGCTATAACCTGTGTGGAATGCTAGATTCTAATTAGTCTACAGATGGGAGACAAATAATTTTCTAATTTTGTAACACATATATAGTTGAGATCAAACTCTGTAACTTAGTACATCAACTGGCTATCAGTTTGCAGGCAAGACGGGGGCTATAAAATCAAGAATAACCCATTATGGTCTTTCATCACAACATACCTGCTGAGAAAGGTATGTAATAGTCTACAAAGACAGGAAATGTAATGGTCTACAAAACAGAACACTGGCTTCTATTTTGTTTTCCTCAATTGGTGTCATTTGAAAGACATCTATGAATGTTGGGTTCACACAAAAGAGCCAGCATCCTCTAACAGATGTTATTAAGGGAGATCAATGTTGAGTGGTTATCCCAAGATCTGTCTCAGTGATTGCTTTGCTGGCTTGCTTTGCCCAAAATATGAATGTGTTGTAGCTGTCTCTTACAAGATAAATGAGAGCCTGGAAAAATGGGGGAAGTATGCCAGGTTATTAGTGATGGGGTGAATAGTCTTTTTTCACTCATAACAATGTCCATACCTTTGTCTACTTTGAATACCAAGTATTCCACTTGTCATTTTGCTTGGACAACAGAGCATTCTGAGTGAAATAGTTGTTGATTGAAATAGCTATTTTCAGCTATTGTAATAATTCAAGGTCTCAAATTTGTTGTCAAATACAGATACAGAATCTGTCAGATATAGCATATTCTTATTGCGTACAATGTAAATATTAATATGAATACCAGGAAAAGTAGTTGTGCTTCATAGCTCAAAGTAAAGGCAATCTCAGATGTGAAAGTTATCCCAGGAAACATGCAAGAAACTTGGAATATTTCTCAGTGGATAAGACACTTGCTGCACTAGTGTGGTGTTCTGAGTACAGATCTCTAACTAAAGCTGTTTTGGCCTGACTACCTGTAATCCTAATGCTCGTAATGTGAGATGAGAGGTGGAGATGGTATAATATCTCCAAAGCTTGTAGGCAGGTGAGCCTGGTCAATGAAGTAACAAACACCTCTGCCTCATACAAGGTGGAGGAACCATCACCAGAAGATGTCATCTAAACTATGCATGCCCACCGTGGTATGGGTGCACCCACTACCACTCTTGAACATACATATACATACCCACACACACAAGGTCAACAACTGATGCTTAATTGTATAACACACAAGTAGCAAATGTGGTGGTACGAATTTTAGTGCCAAGAAGAAACGTTTACATGACTGTGAAATTCATGGTCAATCATGTTTAACTGAAGCAATGAGTGTGAATTTAATTCCCAGGGAATTTTAATTGGCACTATTACAATATCCGCACAATGCATGTCAAACATAATACAAGTCTCAATAGTGTGCTGAAAAAATAACAGTGTCCGTATAAATTCTAGAAATTGTAAAATAACTGTGTAGCCAAGTACATTTTTAAACCTCCTTCACTTGCATCACATCTAATCAGAGGAAAATAATTTTCACTGAATAAAACTTGATCAGCATTGGGATCCCAGCCTCATTTTCAATTTTGCTCATGTCCCTTGAAATTCACTGTTTCATCACTTCTAGTTAACAGAAGCCAAACTATTGAGATAATATTTTGTTACTCTCTGGGTCTTGTATTTAAGATTTTGTGGTCCTTAAGAAATAGGATTCTTTAATGACTCAACCACTAAAATGTCTTGAAGATCACTTGCTTGAAACCAATTACTTCATAGAATATTACTATGGCATGATAATAGATAATTGAGCCAGCCTATCTTATTTTTCAAATAATTGTACAAAATTGAATTTATCCCTTTAGAACCAATGTGGAGCAAATATTGATTGTGCATTGAGTGTAAATATAAAAACTGTGCAGGTCAGACAGAAGCTGAAAAGGTCATGCAAACCTGAACCTGGGAAAAAATGTCATGCTTCAAATATCAATATAAGAATCATAATAAGAAGTGAACTTAAGAGCTTTATAATAGCCTGTGAGAGAGATTGCTTTCAATTCAGAGTTTAATATGACATTGAGAAAAGGGCTGTACTGGAGACAAAATTTCTACCTCAACTAAGGATATTCTAATCCAAAATAAGAGTAGAAGTGAAAAGTATGTGAGATATACAGAGAAAATGCATCACATTTAACTGAAATGTAGACTAACTGGAGTGAGCTCAAGGGTGAATAGGGCAGAAAAAAATATATGGAAACTCTAGCATGAAAGCTGATTCACATTAGAGAAAGCAGTTTGGAGTTTATATCCAGTGGGATATCACTGGAATTGAACAAGCAAGTGAGATACAACTATATAAGTAAAGACAAGATTGAATAAGGAGAGATATTTATGGTAGGAAAAAGAGTTATCAGTCTAAAAAGGTTCAAACAAAGCAAAAAAATAGAGCTAAGGAGATAACTCAGTCAGTAACATGTACATGCCTTGCTAGCATGGGGACCTCAGTGCAGTCCCCAGCCCCCATACACAAAAGCTGGCCATAGTGCCAAGTTCCTCAAATCCCAGCACTGGAAAGGCAGAGAACGTAGATTCCCTGGATTGGATCAGCTAGTTTAGCTAAATTGGTGAGCTCCTAGCCAAGAGAGTCTATGTCTGAAAGGAGGAGGATGACTTTCCTGAGGATGATGCACATTGACTCATATGCATGTACACATAAAACCATGCACACATGATGATACACATATCCATGCATAAAAAAGGAATAATCAATGTCTCAACTGGAATATTTCATACTTTATTTTCTTCATCATACCCATTCTTTAATAGACATGAAGACCAACCTTTTATTCTGAACTAAGATTAATTAATCTTCCCTTTTTTCTTTCAGATTTTTCATTATTCCTATACAGCCTCGTATGTGATTTACAACATACATACTAGGTAAGTCATTTGGAATCTTGTTTCATATGAGCAGTTGTCAAGACAAGTCATTGCAGATGGCTATTTTTTTTCCTATATAAATATTTGCATCTTTTTAAGGGAAGTGTGGGAGTTGAATCCACCGGAGGTGGAGGACTCGGTCTTGCAGTATGCAGCCTGGGGAGTCCAAGGACAGCAGCTGGTAAGCTTGAACATTGCTTTGTTCCAGACACTCATGTTCAAAGGGAAGTATTTACAGAATCACTTCTTTGTGTAATCCATCCCATAATACTTGTTCTTACAATATTCACTATAGCTTATCTTTTTATATTATGTTTAAAGAAGACATCAATTTTAAAAAGTAATTTATAAAATGATACTAGTGGTATTTTCTCTATTTATTACAAAACAAAAGTGTTTATCAAATATTATAAAATTAAACCACTGTTAAAACCAGAATAAATTCAAGGATACTATGGCATATTTTCAAATAATTATTATGTAGTATTTTCCATTTCTTTAAAAACATATAATATTTAATATCCTCCTAAGAGAAAGATTTTTCATCAATTATAACAAAATTATTACAATCTCAAAAACAAAGTTATCGAAGGGCAATAGCATCTCTTTTATTGTGTGTGTGTGTGTGTGCGCGCGCGCGCGCGCGCGCGTGTGTCTGTGTGTGTGTGTGTGTGTGTGTGTGTGTGTGTGTGTGTGTGTGTTGTATGAATGGACATGAGCAACCAACAATAACCACTGAGCAATCTCCCAAGTCCCCCAAATTATTTTTAAACAGATAATTATATTTTTATTTACCATTTTGACATTTTTGGTCATATATGTTACATTATGAACATATGTATTTCACATTACCCTCTCTTATCCCCCTCAGTCTCACCGCACTCCTTCTTGTCTTTCATGAGTGGCTATTACAGAAAAAATGATTTCACATCTTGGGAAAGGTTAATTGTTATTACCTCATTAAGGAGAGGAGTAAACTCCCAAGCTCTCCCCCACCCCCATCTATTACAGTGTTGATTATCATGTGCAGCCTTGTGCAGTGAACCACACCTGGGTGAGTTCCTATAGGCAAGGCCTTGTCTGTCCCAACACCAGAGGTTCACAATGCTCCTTTCCCTGTGCCAGTTCTTAATCTTTACATCTCATCTTCTGGAATGTTCATTGAGCCCTGGAGGAGATGATGTGCAAGTCTTGTTTAAGGCCAAACAATCATCTGCCACTTACTTTCCACACTTGTCCATTATGATGCTCTGAATTGGCTGCCTCCCACTGCCAGGAAAATGCAATTAAAGCTTTCCTGATTGGGGTTGAGAGTAAATCTGATGTGCAATGTAAAGATAAAGTTTTATGAGGAAGCTTGACAATGTGACCATTTTGGTATACAGCAACAGAAGGTTCTTTTCTAGGGCCTTCATTCTCCCCAGCCATAGGCTTATAACCTGGTTTTCATCACCAGGCATGAATCCCTTCTTGTGGATCAGGCTTGAAGTCCAATCATAGAGCTGTTGGTTACCCCATCGTCTTCATGCCACTACTGGACAAAAGGGAACCTCTTGCCTAGCAGGTCGGTTCAGGAGAATGCAGGATTTACTCCTGGGTGGTATCGTTGAGTCTTTCTCTGCCAACAGCCTGAGCTCTATGCAAGATAGCAAAACGAAAGCTTCTACCTCAGAACCCACTTGATTTCTCTATGTCTTACATCCATCTTCCATCTATTGTGTATATCCATATCTCCATTATCCACTCATCAGCTGATGAGAGCCTGGAATGGGCCCATGTTCAAGATATTGTGAATAGAACAGCTTTAAACATGGATGAGCAATTTCTCTGTAGTAAAGTTATAAGGGCTTTAGGGCAAATACACAAAAGTGGTGCAGCTGGGTTCTTTTGTATTTTAGCTATCTCCACAACCTCTTAACTAATTGCTATAGTGTTGTTTGCACCAGTTTTCATTGTGATCAACGAATGAATAAGGGTTCTTTCCTCATACTCTCACTGGCATTTAGCATCATATGATTCTGATCTGAGTGAGATGGAATCTTAAAATACTTTTAATATGCATTTCCTAGAGGAAATTAAGCATGTTTAAATATTACTTGGCAATTTGTATTTTTATTATTGCTAACTCCCTGTTCAGTTCTATTTTTTAATTTTGCTGTTTGATTTCTTATAATTTGTTTTATAACTTCTTTATAAATCCTAGCCTTAAACCTCCATCAGATGTATTTTGGCATAATTTTTTATCTCATTACTTAGGCTGGCTCTTTGCTCAATTAACAGTATCCTTTGCTGTCCAAAAACATTTTAATTTCACAGGATGTCATTGGTTAATGTTGGTCTTCTTTCCTGGAAGAAAGTCCTTTCCTATCCCTGTATGTTGAAGTGTCTCCTCTACTTTTTCATTGAGCAGATTCAAAGTCTTGGGTCTGATATTAATATCTGATCTTTCTGTAGTTGATTGTTGTGCATGATGAAGATAGGATCTAGTTCTATTCTTGTTCATATACACATACAATTTTCCCAGCACCATTTGTTAAAGAGGCTGTCTTTATTCCACTGAATATTTTTGTCAAAAATCAGATGTCTATAGCTGTATGGGTTCATATCTGGATTTTGGATTCTATTCCCTGAAACTTCCTGTCTCTTTTTGTACCAGTGCTATTACTCCTTTTTTTTTTAGAATACATCAGTAATATGCCTTGAATATATATGTTATATATGGTAACATATCCAGCTTTATTTTTGTTGCTTGGATTTATTTTGGATATCAGAATTTTTTGTGCTTCTAAATAAATTTTAGGATTATTTTTCTCTTTCAGGAAACAATGGCATTGGAATTTTATTAGGGATAGTATTAAGTCTGGAAATTGTTTTGGATAAGATAACCATTTCATGGAGTTGATTCTTCTAATCAATTGTGTGATGTTCTCTGATTCTTAACGTCATCTTCAATTTCTCTCCAGTGTGCTTTAAAGTGTTTTACAGTGAGGTCTTTCACTTCCTTGGTTAGGTTGATTCCAAAGTATTTTTGAAGCAATTGTGAATGGGATTGGTTCTCTGACAGCCTTGGTATATAGGAAGGTTACTGATTTCTGTGTGCTAATATTGAATTCGGATGCTTTGCTAAATGCATTTATCAACTGGGACAGCTTTCTAGTGGAGGCTTTAGTGCTTCTTGAGTATATACAGAACCATATCATCTGAAAATAAGGATAATTTGACTCCTTTTCTTATTTGTATTCATTTTATATGTGTCACATATGTTTTTGTTATAGCTAAAGATTCCAGTACTATGTGGTTTAAAGGTGAAGAAAGTGGTCATACTAGTCCTGTTACTGATTTTAGTAAAAATGCTAAGTTCTTCCCACTTAGCATAATGTTGGCTATGGCTTGTCATACATAGCTTTTCTTATGTTGAAATATGTGCCTTCTTTTCCCAACTATTAGGACTCTTATTATGAAGGAATGCTGGATTTTTTTCAAATAGCTTTCATTCAACTATTGAGGTGATCATGTGATGTTTGTCCTGGAATATAATAT
>PVHP010030324.1:0-21524 GCA_004024765.1 Zapus hudsonius
CTTTGAAACTCTGTTTTTGTTTTGAGGCAAGGCTGATCTGGTGGTACTCACTCTGAAGCCCAGGCTGGCTTCAAACTCACCGTGATCCTCCTACTTCAGCCTCCCAAGTACTGGGGTTGTAAATGTGAGCCACCACATCTGGTTTGAACTTTAGGTAGGGTCTTGCTCTAGCCCAGGCTGACCTGGAATTCACTATGTAGTCTCAGGCTGGCCTCCAACTCACAGTGGTCCTCCTACCTCTGCCTCCTGAGTGCTGAGATTAAAGGCGTGGGCTACCTTTGATCCTTTCGCCTCCACCTCCCAAATGCTGGGGCTACAGATGTGTGCTGTGCCTGGTTTCTGTGACCTTGGGGCTCAAACTCATGGTTTTGTGCATATTAGGCAAGCACTCTGCCCACTGTGCTACTTTCCTTCACAAGTTTATCTCACAGACAAGGATGCAGGTCACAAAGGGAGGAACTCAATGAAGTGTCTTGGAGGGGAGCACACGGCTGGCAGGGACCTCACAGGTGTCCAATTTAATTCTTGTCATTTTCTTGTAAGATAGACAAGGTAAAATTTCATTTTTTCTTTTAATATTTTTTATTTATTGGAGGGAGGGAAAGAGAGAGACTGTGCATGCCAGGGCCTCTTGCCACTGCAAACTCCAGATGCATGCACCGCTTTGTGCATCTGGCTTTACATGGGTCCTGGGGAGTTGAACCCAGGCCGGCAGGCTCTGCAAGCAAGCACCTTTAACTGTTGAGTCATCTCCCCATCCCACTCTTCAGGTTCAGAAAACTGAATTTCAGGAGCTGAAGTTCACAGAGTTAAATAGAGGACTTGAACTTCAGCCTGTGTGGCTTCAAAGCTTATATTAAGGCTCATGAATGTGATGGTTAGGTTTCCTTGCACTTGATCTATGATCTATTTTTTTTCTCCACTGCAAATGAACTCTAAACACATGCGCCACCTTGTGCATCTGGCTGTATGGGCACTGGGGGATAGAACTCCACTAAGACATCTCTTCAGCCTAAACTCGATCTTGGTGGGTCTCTGAAGTTGTTCGCAGGAAGGTAGCCCGCTCAGCAAGGGGCAGGATATAAGGATGGTCAGGGGAGCTAGAAATGAACGTGCCTTCCTGGGAGGACAGTGCAGCAAGTCTGGAATAGGGTTGTGAGACCCCACCCTATGGCTACATAAAGGGGAAAGAAATCTCTCACGGCCACCCTTGCCTGTTTGCTGGTGTGTTGAGTTGGTGATGGCTTCTCTCTCTCTCTGCTTGGACCTGTGAAAGGGGACTAGCCTCTTCAAGAAACCTTTTCCTCCCATAACTGTGCCAGGTTTGGAGATTCACCCCAGTGGTGTGTGGCTACTATGAAAATGAGTCACCTGGAAACTGTGACCAAAGAATGGGCTTTCCAGGGCTGGGGATACTTCAGTGGAGGAGGGCTTGCCTAGCATGTCCAATTCCACAGTACCCCGGGCATTCCAGGGACAGAAGAGACAGGCTCAGGAGGCAGGCGGATAGCCTGGACAGGGTGAGTCAGGACATGAACCTGGCCCAGTACTGCTAAGGCAGCACTTAAGAGAAATGAGAGTGGAAAGGGAGCGGAGAGACGGGGTCTCAAGGGTGCGCCTCACAAATGATTTTAGCAAGCTAGGGACAAATATTGGATGGAGGTCAAGGGACTTAATATTGGGAGATCCTTTGAAGTCACCTCATCCACACCCCTCACTGTAACTCAGCAGAGCCCCTCCTGAGAGATCAGAGTTCATAGGGTGTCAGGTGGAAACACCAGTACAGGTCACATTTGCAGGACCAGTGAGAAGAGTGGGTTTGTGGAAAGCTGTTGTGGTGGGAGGACACTTTAAGGCACCTATGGCCTATGATGAAGGGACAATGATTAGAAAGTGAGGACCAAGATGCAAGCTAATAACGTAGGGGTCAAGGCTGGGAGCAAGGCTTCAGGGAGGTAAGGAACTGACTTTGGCCATTTGCAGGCTTAGATGACCTTGGGACAGACAGTCCCCACAGGATGTTGTGAGCCATCTCAAATTCCGAAGGAAAAGGAAAGATTGGAGGCTACAGGAAGTAGCCAGAGAAAACAAGAGAAGCCTTCCTTGTTCAGCTGTAGAATCAACCCAGGTCTTCCAGGATGGAAGAGCATCAAGTTTCTAGCAAAGGAGAGGTGGCGCGTCTGAGAAGCTGACTAAGCAGGCTGAGGAGACACATACTGCTTGGAACAAAGGGCCACATGAGGAAGGGGCATGGTGACAAGGTGCCTGAGTCTGAGTCAAGGTCATCTTCAGGTGGGACAATGGAGTGGATTTGAGATATTAAAAGTCCTTAGGTCAGGGGACACAGTGGGGCCTGACTTGTGCCAGGCAGAACCCGCAAGTCCTGAGGGTTCGGGGTTCCCCTCTAATTTAAATCAACAGCCTAGGAACTGGAACAGACGTGTTACAGCACTGAGATTTGAGTCTGGCAGAGATGTCCACAGTCATGCTTGTTGAGAAGGGCCCGATGGGAAGTGGGGATGGGTCTTGGCAAGGGTGATGAGGGCATCAAAACTTGGTGCCATGGTTCTGAGTATGTAGCATGTAGAGGTGTTGGCTAGGTCTGAGGAAGGTGTGAGGAAATCTTTCCCCTCTTTGGGGGTACCACCATGGGGAAAGTGGCAGAGAACAGGCCTTCCCACAAGTAAGCCATTGTCAGTGGTCCAGGGAAGGAAAGAGGGTCCTGGGCAGGAATGCCCTTGAGCTGGTTTCCTTAGCAGTGGGTGACGTGCATTCCTTCTATAGGCACCTACTCAGACAGGACAGGGAAGAGGAGGCGGGCAGGGACAGATGCCCCACTTCCCCTTGGCCCCAGGTGAGGCAGCACTCATACAACCTCGGCGGGGCTCTTCAGTTCCTCTGGACCCTAGCCACTGCCTTGGGTCACTGAAGGGCAGACCGGACACCAGTACTGCACTCCAGCCCCATCTCTCTGTTATATGATATTAACAAATTTATTTACATTTCCTGAATCAAGATTGTGAAACTTAACAGGAATGGCATAAAAAGGCCAAACTGGGCCTCTAAGGACTGGTACACACAGTTGCTCTATTTCATCTAACAACTCAGGTCCTCACCCACAGCTAGGCCCCTTCCTTCCTCCAAAAGGAGAACAGAGAATAGCACCAGGCTTGCTTCGGCTCCAACGTTTAAAGAGACAAACGCACAGAAGCACCAAGGGAGAGAAGATCCACAGAACAATTTGTAATAAAAAAGAAAAAAAGTGGCCCAAGAATCGATAGCAAACCCATTTCTGTCTCTAGATTAATGGCTTGGCTCTGTGAAATGGGGGGAGGTCCTTGGGGAGGAGGAAGGAAAGAGGGAGATGCAGAAGTTGGCAGGTGAGACACCGACCCTGGAACAGCAGAACCTGGTGGGCAGCTGGAGCTGAGGCAGCAGAGAAGAGCCAGAGAACTCCCCAGAGGGGCTCTGGCCATACCCTGGGCTCAGGGGAAAGGTCAGTGCTGGGCCCCAACTAAGTGCCTGGGGGAGGGAGTGCTGTAAGTGCTGCAGCCCAAGCCCCTCCTCTGCTTCGTATGTTCCTGAGGATCCGTGTGTGAGTGTGAGCGTGGGGGGCTGGGGGAGGGGACACGAACAGGCATTTCAGAAAGGAGGAGAGACCACATGCTTGTGGGAAAGGAGGCTGGGGTGGGCAATACCAACAACTAACCCTCCACTCTGCAAGGAGGCAAGTGCCTGGAGGGGGAGGGGCAGGGGAGGGTGGCAAGAAGCTGAGCAGGGTGCTTAGGCTTCCATCTCTTTGTAGCCCCTTACTATGACACCCTTGCCTCTTGAAGTGGACAGTTGGCTATGCTGGCCAAGGCCACTGAACACTTCTGTCTGGCCAGGGTCATGGCTAGAGGTAGGAGATGGCAGCCCCTAGCCCACCCAGACTTTCTTGGTCCTGCCAAAGATCTGGCAGCTTGGAGACATGTGGCAGCTGCTTACTTGAATGACAAGGGCCAGACCTGGGACTTTTGGGGTGGTCCAGGCTCAGCTCCAGAGCAGAGGTAGACCCTGTTATCTGTGGTCCTGCAGTTAGGAGCAATAGGCATTTTAAGAAGAGTCCCCTGGGACTCAAAGGAGCAGCTTCTTGCCAGCACTGGGTGAGGGCTGTGTCTTGGGGACAGCAAGACAGGCTATTTGGAGAGGATGAGCGTCCCAAATCCATTGGGAGCAACGGCCTCCTGTGCTGGCTGGCAGAGTGGGGAAGCGAGGGGGCCAGTTCTCGGAAGGCCCTTCTGCTGCTGAGTGCAGGTGGGCTGATGGCTGGTCCAAGGCTGGAGAGCAGCTGGGGAGCTGGGCAGCCTGTTGGAGAATAGGGTCAGGGGCTCCATGCTCAGAACCCTTAGGTTCTAGGGGCCCCCTTCCCCCAGACTTAGGGGGCTGTGTGGTCTGCAACTCTGCTGGTTTGTCCATGGGCTTCCAGGGAAAGGGGCCTGGAAGGGAGAGGCAAGCTCGAGAGGAGCACAAGGGCAGGGGGGAGGCTAGAGGCCTGGACTCGCAGCCTGGAAGGTAGAGGGAGAGACCATCCCAGCCTCCAGTTGTCTCAGCACTGCAGGAGCTAGGGGGTCCTGGGACAGAAATGGAGGCATGTGACCAGGAAGGCCCTGCTTTCTTCTCAGCATTGCCGCTGGGAAACTGAACCTTCCGCTTGTGGCCAGCAAGTGCCAGGTCTGGGTCAGAGGAGAGGTCCATAGACGCAGAGCTGGTCAGAAGCTGGCCCTGGCAAGTAGGACTCTTGGATGCTGATATCCTTGGGAGGTCCACAGGCACATCACATGGACCCTCCAGCTCCTGGCATCTCACTTCTGGTCCTGGCTCCTCACCAGTCCCTGCAGATCCAGCTGATGTGTTCATGTTGTCCACTGTCTTATTTTGCTCTGGGGTACCTGGGCCTTGGCCACCATCTTCCTTCTTCATCCCAGGACACACTGTGTTGGGATGGGATAGCTGGCTAGAGGGTAGAGTCTCAGAATCCAAGGAACCTGATTGCCTGTGAGGACAGAAACAACCAGTGAGCTGCAGAGCAGGCCAGGTGGGCACCCCCTGGGCTGGGGCTGAGGAGAGCTCCTCTTGAAGGACTGTGAACGATTGGTCTTTGAATCTGATAATGCAGGGGCAGGTTGGCCATGAATGGGCTAGAGGCTGTTCTATTTAGTGACTTCAGAGAAGAGACTGTGACCTTTGGTGACTGCAGAAAGCAGCACAGAGCCTGCTGTGGTCCAAGCGGAACCCAAAGGCAGGGATATGGGCAATAGGTAAAGCCATAGCCTCAGGTGGGAGAGTGTCTGCCCTTGGGGGAGCAACAGGGAGCTGGGATTGGAAGGCCCAGGGACCCCCATCAGGAGAAGGATCTTGCCTGACACCTATCTTGGAGGGCCTCAAGAGCTGTGCACACCCCTGGAAGCTCACATCTCACCATGTCAGTGTGCACTGCTAACACACACTGGACAGAAAAAGAGAAAAACAGTAGTTTGGTTCCTGCTGCTATTAAGTTCAAGGTTGCTTTCCACCTGGAGGGGGTGAAAGGGTACGAGGAGCTTGAGAACATGGGTGTTGCTCAGCTCACCTGGGGAGGCTGGCCTGAGGGGGGATGTCTGCGAAACAAAGGTTGAACTGGGCGATGATCCGATCAACTTCTGCGTATGGATTAGCTTCTAGGGCAAAGCTCTGATGCTGGGCACTCTGAAGATGCTGCCCGGAAAGGAGGCACAGGGCATTAGACAAGGCTGGGGTAGCACAAACAGGGCCCTCACACTGGCTTCTGGCACTGCTAGATATGTCAAGGTAGGGAGGACTGGGCAGGCAAGTCCAGCTTACCACATGGAGCTCTGTGAAGGCCACCTGGCAGCACTCACAGAACCCTGTCCTTTTCCTGGGTGTGGTGCGCACACCTGACTGCAGGCCTGGCTCCAGGTCCTTGAGTTCTCTATGAAGACATAGAGAAGGGACAAGTGGTCACTGCTGCTGAAGCTCAGGCCAGGGAGGGAAGAACCAAGATGGCCAAGAGACCAGGCAGACACAGTGGGCAGGTTTACCCTACATTTGATACCATTCATCCCAGGATGGCAGGAGAGTCAACAAGGAAAATAAGACCTCCCTCCTGGGCAGCCTGTCCCTTCTGTGCTCTTCCTGCTCATATATCAAACCTATGTGACAGTGAGTGGTCATGGGTGTGTCAAGAAGTCCTGGTAGGAACTGCTATTTTGTTTGGACCCACATCTATAAAAGCTCTGAATCCACCAAGGGGAATGATGTTCTGCCCACAACTTCTTTCACTCAGAGTGTCCCCTCCCTCCTACTAGCTTGCTTCTTTCACAACTGCAATCTTTCACTGAAGACTTTCAAAGCCTTCTGTGGTGGTGCATGCCTGTAATCACAGCACTCAGGAGAATGCACAGAAGGATCTGGATTTTGAGGCTAGCCTGGGTTATAATTTGAGATCCTGTCTCAGAAAGACAAAATTAGGCCAAGGGTGGCACACACCTTTAATCCCAGCACTAGGGAGGCTGAGGTAGGAAAATTGCCATGAATTTGAGGCTAGCCTGGGATACACAGCTTCGCATGGAGTGAGATTCTGCTTTAAAAAACAAAACAGGGAGCTGGGCGTGGTGGCGCATGCCTTTAATCCCAGCACTCGGGAGGCAGAGGTAGGAGGATCTCCAGTTCGATAACCAAAAAACAAAATAAAAACAAAAAACAAAACAAAAAAAAAAACAGGGCTGGAGAGATGTCTCAGCGGTTAAGGCACTCCCTGCAAAGCCTAAGGACCTGGGTTTGATTCCCCAGTGCCCACGTAAAGCCAGATGCACAAGGCGGTGTGTCCTTTCTCTGTTTCTTTCTCTCAAATAAAATAAAATAAAACAAAAAAAAGACTGGGGCGACAGCTCAATAGGTAAGAGTGCTTACCATGCAAGCAAGCGGGGGTGGGGTGTGGGCTGATTTGCCCTGAGTCTGATCCTAGCACAGCTGGGTGTGCCATGCATACCTGTAACCCCAGACCTGTGAGCAGTGGAGACCAGAGAATTGCTGGGTATCGATGGTCAGCTATTCTGACTGAAAACAGGCTCAGTGAGAGACTCTGAGTCAAGGACAATATAGAAGAGCGGTAGAGGAGGACCCCCCCCCCCCGTTGGCCTCCCTGACCTCCCATATGCATGCACAGGGCACGTGCACGCACGCGCGTGCACACACACACACACACACACACACACACACACACACACACACACGACAAATTTAAATCACTTCCACAAACCCGTCTTCTCACTGGAATTTCAGCCTTGCATTTTAAATAGCCTGAAAGGCATTGCTATTTGGCAACAAATCTGAAAACATTCTCCTTGAAGGACTTTCTTTTCTTTACTTTCTAGAGGCAGGCCTCACTCTAGTCCAGGCTGACCTGGAACTTGCTCAGTAGCTCAGGCTGGCCCTGACTGAATTCACAGTGATCTTATCCCAGACCTACAAGTGCTGGGATTAAAGGCTCCCTTTAAGGACTTTCTAAGTACAACACAAATTCCAGAAAACATACAGAAAAGCTGACAAGTTCAATTACATACAAAATACATACATGGCAAAAAACCATAAGCAACATTAAAAGAGAAAACAGAGATTAAAGCAAATGTTTAAACTGGGTGTGGTGGCACACACCTTTAATCCAAGCACTCGGGAGGCAAGATCACCATGAGTTCAAGGCCACCCTGAGACTACATAGTGAATTCCAGGTCAGCCTGGACTAGAGCAAGACCCTACCTCGAAAAACAAACAAACAAACAAAAAAAAAAAGCAAATATTTACAAGTAATAGTAAAGGGCTCAGTCCCCTAGTGCATGAAGGGTTCTTTACAAATCACTAACAAAGTGATTAATAACCCAACAGGAAAATGGGCAGAGGACAGGAAAGTTCACACAGAAATTCAAATGATCAAACAGCATATTTAGGATCATTCATAGAGAAAAAAGAAAGTTGTAATTATACTGCTTCAGTTTTCAATTGGTCAGGTGAACAGAGGCCACCAAACCTGAGAGTACATAGTTCTGGGCACGGGAACGGGGTCCAGCCACGCAAACTGGTCCAGCCTCCGTGAAAAGCAATTTGGCCACACCGATGAACATGACAGATGAGGCCCTCTGACCCAGCACTTCTCTCTCTCTTCCACAACTGCAAACTGACTCACTCACTACTGCTTATCTGCGCAGCAAACCCAGATAATGGCACACTCCATAGCCAAATAAAGGAGGGGGATTAAGGGTTTCATTTTTTAGTAGCAATTAGAAATTAATTTAAGATATATTACGGGGAAAGCAAGAACCAGCACAGCTTATAGTACCCTCCTCTCTGTGGAAGAGGAGCAAATATGCATGGGCTTGCACACTCATGCAGTGATCTCTGGAGACAAGCTGGAGGACGCATGTGGAATGATTTGTCTTGAATTCGAGTGTGTGTGTGTGTGTGTGTGTGTGTGTGTGTGCGCGCGCGTGTGATCTATAGCCTCTGGTACATGTGTGGACAGAATCCAGAGGTTGATGAGTGTCTAAGGATCCTTGATCACTCTCAGCCTCATGTCCTGAGGCAGTCTCTCACTTGACCCAGGACTTACTGATTTGGGATCTTCTGCCTTCGCCTCCTGAGCATTAGGATTAGAGGTGAGCTGCCAGGCCTACCTGGCATTTCCGTGGGTGCTGGGAATCCAGATTCTGGTCCTTACACTTGCATGGCAAGCACTTTATCCACCGAGCCACCACCCCAGCCTCTTAGCCCCACTGGAGGCCAGGCTGGCCTTGAATCATGGTCATATTGCCTCCACTCCTGAGCGCTGCAACTACAGGTGTATGCCGCCGCACTTAGCTCTCACTATCAGCCCTGATTCTGCAGATACAGTGTGGCGTACAGAAACCTGCATTTATCTAAAAACTGTTTGGGGACCTGCATTCTTTTTTTTGTGTGTTTGTTTTTTTGTTTTTTTGAGGTAGGGTCTCACTTTAGCCCAGGCTGACCTGGAATTCACTATGTAGTCTCAGGGTGGCCTTGAACTCAGGGTGATCCTCCTACCTCTGCCTCCCGAGTGCTGGGATTAAAGGCATGCGCCACCACGCCTGGCTAGGGACCTGCATTCTTAATGGAGCCCCTGGACACTCTGATGATGATGGTGTTACAGATCTGAGTCTGAGAACACTTGCTCTCTGAACACTTGGGAGGCAGAGGTAGGATTGCCTGAGACTACAGAGTGAATTCCAGGTCAGCCTGAGCTAGAGCGAGAACCTACCTTGAAAAACAGAAACAAAACAACAAAAAAAAAAAAATCTAACAAACAAAAAAAATCTCCAATAGAGATGAAGACCACACAACACCCTGTATGTAACTTCTCTGGACTAAGTTCCCAAAGTACACTTTTGCCAAAGGAACAAAGAGATGGCAATCACCAAATCTGAGTGGCAGGTTCCTGAGGGTGGGCTTTGGTACTGAGGAATCAGATAAACCTACCTGGTATGGTGAGAGCGGCTCGGGGTTGTCGGAGCCTCAAAGGGACTTGCATCTTTGGGTCCCAGAAAAGAAATTTCAGGAAAGGATTTAAACTGATGGTGGGAAGGGCGAAATTTCCTGAAACACAAAAAACTTCGACTTTGACGACAGTGGGGAACCCAACTCTTCACATTCCAATCCTGACATTTTTCTGAGTTCTGAATCAGGACTGTTATCAGCCTTTCTCCCTTTTCAAATGCATTCGTACTCACTGCCATCTGAACCCTAGAAGCACCCTCTGGGGTGAGTGGAGTAAGTGGTGGCATCCTATTCTGCAGGGAGGAGGCACAAAAGGTTCTATGACTTGCCCAAGGGCTTTCTCACTAGTGAGTGGCCAAGACCAGAACAGCCATGACTCCAGACTCCTGAGCTATTCTTTCCACTTTATCTCTCTCTCTCTCTCTCTCTCTCTCTCTCTCTCTCTCTCTCTCTCTCTCTCTCTCTCTCTCTCTCTCTCTCTCTGCTTTTTGTGGTTTTTTTTTCCCCTTTCTTTTTTTTTTTTTGAGGTAGGGTCTCACTCTAGCCCAGGCTGACCTGGAATTCACTTTGTAGTCTCAGGCTGTCTCCGAACTCACAGTGATCTTCCTACCTCTGCCTCTAGAATGCTGGGATTAAAGGCATGCGCCACCATGCCTAGCTCTCCTCTTTATCTCTTGACCTTATAATAACATGCCCAGATTCTAGCCTGGCACAACCTAAATAGAAGAATGTTTAAACCAGAGCTGTGATTTTCCTGTTTCATGAAGGGATATGCTTTCTTCACTAGGTTGGTCCTTGGTACCTGCCTGGGTTGGTGTTTTTACTTTGTTGTTTGTTTTGAGACAAGGTCATGTATATTGCCCAAGGCCTTGAATACCTGCTCCACCTGCCTCCTCCTGAGTGCTGGGATCCACTTAAGCCTGGCTCTGAGGGGAGAGACAAGGTGAAGATTCTGGATAGCTAGCCTTGCTCTGAGTGCTTCTGGCAGTTTGCCTCAAGCTGAAACATTCAAGAGACTTCTACAGCCAGAACTGATTTGTGTATATTTGGCAAGCCCTGCTGATCGAGGTTCCTTCCAGGCACACCAGGTTTGGCTGAAGTCACTTATGTTCTGAAGGGGAGAGGGCAGGCCATGGGTTCCTGGGGGCAGGACTAGTCTGTGGCCTCTGGCGGGAATTAACAAATGAGTCTTGGGCCTGTAAGGAGAAAAAGGGTTTCTACAACTCTTGCACCCCTTTCTTCCTTTTATTTTTGTTTTTATCCCTTTCTTCCTTCTGAATCACATTTCAGTTTCTGCTTTGGAGGCTTCAGACTTGACAGTCAGGGGTCAGGCTAAAGGTCTTTGAAGAACTCCTGCTTCAGAACAGGATATGAAAAGAATGATGGGAAACTCAGCCCCACTTGGTCTCCTCTGTGGCTGGGCACACAAGCTATGTGCCCCCTCTGTTGGTGGTGTTACTACCTGTGCCTGCCATATGCCACACAGCCATGAGGCAATGACACTCGCTGTCTTTCAGCGGAGGCCTCCAAGTGCCAATTCCTGTGTTATCTAGTTGTGAAGGGGCTGGGGACTAAAGCTCCACCCCATGAGCAGTCAGAACTCTTGACCTCTAACTAACTTTGAGCTGTTGGCTGGGAAATTGGTGATACCCAAGTAAGGCACTTACTTTTTCAGACCTCAGCTCTTCCCATGCTTGTTTCACCCAGGGCTGGCAAGAGAGAGCATGTGCCAGAAAAAGGCTTTTCCAATCAAAACTAATGAGTTTCCAATGCCACTCTCCACAGCCACACTGCAGCCAGGATGATGTCTCCGACTACACGACTGCTGTGACCAGGCCAGTAAAGATTCAAGTGTCAGCAGACACCCAGGGAGAATGGAGCTCATCACACACTCATAGAAGCAGTATGAAGTGGAGGTAATTCACACCCAGGATCATTAACCTGTGACTCATCTCCCAGGAGAAGCAAGCACATGATGGCACCCTCAGAAGTTGCCCCTGGTCTGCAAGAGACTTCCTGGACAGTGGGAGAAAGTGACTTCTAAGGAAGACAGAGGGCAGAGCTGAGAGGCTCCATGTGCCCCTCTGTGGGGGCAAGCTGAAGGAGGGAGGTCCCACATACCTGCTTCCATCTTCGATTTTGATGAATGGTGCCTTTAGTCTGACCACTGCAAGGGGAAGAATGCACATATCAATACAAGGCCATAGTACACAGAGGAAATGCTGAGAGGCAAGGCCCTGCCAAAGCCCTCAGTGAGGCACACACCCGCCTCAGGTTCCAGCCCAGGGAGACAGTCGTATTGCTGAAGGGACAGACTTCAGGGCTGCCCAACAAACATGCCCTCCTTCACCAGAACACAAGACTTTCTGAATGTGGGTTCTGCAGGGTGTCAACCCTGAAGATGTCCCACCATGATGAGAAACCTGGCTGGTGGGAGAAACCCAGGCTCTAGTGGTTTCTAGTGAAAACAAGGTTGAGGTTCCACCATGTTCCAGGTCCTTCGGAAACCTTGGCTCCGGTGTCTCAGAATCTTAAGGGACAATTCTCCATGAAGCTCAGGTTGTTGGGGAGAGAGGGAATTGAGGGAGAGCATTTGGTGGCAGGTGTGGTAGTCCACAACTCTAATCTCAACACTTGGGAGGCAGAGGCAGCATTACTACAAGTCTGAGGAGAGCACATGACCCTTTCTCAAAAAAAAAAAAAAAAGTGTTAGCCAGGCATAATAGTGAGTACCTTTAATCCTAGTATTCAGGAGGCAGAGGCAGGAGGTCAACTATGAATTCCAGGCCAGCCTGGAATTATAGAGTGAGTTCCTGCTCAGCCTGGGCTAGAGTGAGACCCTACTCCCCCCAAAAAAACAAAACAAAAATAACCAAAAAACAGTGTTTAGTCTTCTTTTTTTTGTACCAGAATAGTAGAGAAATACCACATGTGAAATCTAGTTCAAATTTGGAGTCAATAAATCAAGACATTTTTCTCTATTTTGTAAACTGTTTGCAGTTTACAAAATCTCATAGGCATGAAAACCTGTTCTATCATCTTCTCAATGACAGAGTCCTGTTGATGATGCAGGCAGGCTGGCAGCCCACCAGACCCAACAGCCACTAATTCCCCCAAGAGGCTAGAGACCCCCAGTTCCAACCCAATGGAGGTCACCCTAACATCCAAGCAAAAGGCAGCCTTTTCTCCTAGGTTAGTCTCCCATTAATTACTTTTGGGGAATGATGTCTTGTCTTTCTAATTAACCAAGAGTGATTAAAATCAGTTCCCCCACAGAATTCCTTGAATTTAGAACACAAGGAAGTGCCAAGTAACTTTTCTTAGCTCCTGATTGTGCACAAGTAAATGCCACTTAAAGAGCATCTCTGGGAGAAACATCCAGGGGAAGAGCTCCCGCTGTCCAAGAGGAGCAGGAGACAGAGTCCATCAATCTGCCTGTTTGTCAGTTTCCGAGCCTGGCATTTCTGGAAGTGGTAGGCAGCTGTCAAACTGCCCCCCACAAACTGCTCCTGAATCAGAAGGAAAAGGATGCTGGCCTTGAGGACGCAGGGGCTGGCAGCCGGCAGGGTCCCAGCTCTCGAGAAGCCCAGCCAGCAGCTCTACATTGCACTTGAGTGTACTTTCGTGTCCCCTGAGAGCCAAGGCCAGGCCCAGAAAACATGAGGGGGCAACACAAGCTGGACCTGCTTCCTGCCACAGAAAAGTGAGCAGATGCTGCCTCAGAGGGAGTCGCAGCAAACTGTTTCTAGAGGGAGGGATTGCAATTAGAGGAGGAAAAGCTACCACACTGACCTTTCCGTGTTCTTGACTCTGTTCCTGGACGTGTTCCCTAAATGGAAAGAGAAAATAGGTTAAGGATGCAGGATGCGAGGGAGCCATGGGGGTCAGGGAACTGGGCCTGCTTGGGCAGGTTGCTGCTGCAAGTCTGCCCCACTTTGCTTCCTGCTGTTGGGAGGCTTACAGAACCAGACTCCCAGCAGTGACTTGGGGCAGACCTAGGCAGAGGCTCCCCACAGCTCCCTAGAGATACAGAATGAAGCAAAGAGCACATGTGTCGCATTCCTCCAGCCCAGGTGGGACAGAAGCTGTGATGCGAGGAGTGTGGCCCTGATGAAAGACCCAACAGAGTGGTGCTCACTAAACAGCAGCTTGTATTTTCTAGGCATTGCTGTCATTCCAGGCCACCTTACAAGACAAGGGTGAAGACAATAGATATTTGCTTTCCAGTGCCCATTTTGTGGGTCAAAACCAACATTTAAGCAAAGATTAAGAAGTAAGGTTGAAAAAGATAAAAAAAGAAAAAAAAGAAAAACAAACAAACAAACAAAAGGTTCATTTAAAAAACACACAACTAAATGAAATAAAAGAAAAACCCAGGCCGGGCGTGGTGGCGCACGCCTTTAATCCCAGCACTCCTTTAATCCCAGCAGAGGTAGGAGGATCATCATGAGTTCAAGGCCACCCTGACACTACATAGTGAATTCCAGGTCAGCCTGGGCTAGAGTGAGACCCTACCTCGAAAAACCGAAAAAAAAAAAAAAAAAGAAAAACCCAGATGCAGTGGTGTGCACCTTTAATTCCAGTGAGTTCCAGGTCAGCCTGGGCTAGAGTGAGAACTGGCTTCCAAAATCAAAACTAAAAAGTAGCAAACAAGCTGGAGAATGGGGGCATATTATACCCTAAACTCATTCCAAAAGACCTAAAGCTATAAAGTGGGTTATTATGTTAGAGCAAAGTAAGAATACATGAAAGTGGGGATCTGTGTTGTTCTTACTGTCTGTGGCAGGGAGGGAGGGAGGAAAGGAGGGTTAGGGTTAGGGGCAGTACTGGGGAACAGAAGCTGGAGGAGGGAGAAGCTTTTCATTGTACAGCTTTCTGAATTTTGAACATAAATCTATTGTTAAACAGAAGCAATCCGTCCCCATCACCCAAACTCCTAGACTGGGGATCTGGGAAGAGCAATGGCAGAAGTTGAGATGTAGCCAGTCATCTGCAGGTTTGGACTTTTAATTTAATTAATTATCTGTGGTTTTGGGGATTGAATCTAGGGCCTCATGCACTCTACCACTGAGCCACATACCCAATTTAAATGTGAGCTCTTTTGATTGTATGTGTGTAGAGGGGAGGTGGGTACATGATTCTAACCCCAGTAAAGAAAGAAAAGCCAAATAAGCAATTGGGAGATGGCAGTTATTTGAAGCTACAACACCCCTCCTCCAATCATGTAATCTGCAAGTTCAGTCCCAGGTCATAACCTGGGATGTCCCTGGAATGGCAGCCTGGCCAGCAGGTTTTTATCTAGGCCAAAACAACCTACAGTCAGCCCCTGGCTCAGGCCACAGTGAATGCTTCAGCAAGGTGACTCACAGGTGCCACACAGAAACCACAGGATGACAGAAAAAAGGGCTGCACATGAACATTAAGAATGAGGTGCTGGAGTACTCTTAATGCCTGTCAGAATAGCCTGGAAATGACCAAAGTTGTCACAGACTTCACTGCCAACTACCTGCTACCCGGTGGTCTAGTGGACTGACCTACCTGTGGCTTCTTTGGGTCCTGTTTCTTCACATATGAAGAGCTGAGAGAGAGCTGCTGTACATGCTTCATCATGTCTGTGGAAAGACAGGGCTATGGCAAAGAAGCTTCCAGCCCCTTTCTAAGCGGGAGAACCTGACCTCTCACCTAGCTTGGTCCACTGGATCATACCAGCCTTGCCTGCCATCTTGTGGCTAAGTGTCACCTCTGCATTTCCTGACACTGGTGAAGGCTAGGTCTTCTATTTGTGGAAAAATCACTTAAGTTAATCTTGTGCTCTTTTGTAGCAAAGAATACAACTCAGTTTTTGCACTGAGGTGCGCCACATCTGAAGAGTGGCACCTGTGAAAGAGACTCTACCCTCTGAGCTACACAGGTGTCTCCTCAGGCGGGGTTCAGATCACATCAGAAAGGGCTGATGTTACAATGAGATGGAGCCCCCACATTCCAGACCAGGAACTTCCTCTGCACAGCCCTTGACTCCTCTGAAAGACCCTGGGCACCTGGGTAGAACATCCCACCTGGACCAGTCCCCTAAAATGGATCAGGGAAAGCTTGACTCTGGACGGAGCTTGACATGAGCTGTCATTGCCAGCTGATTCTGACAAGCAATCTTTCTAGTGTAGTTTTTCTCCCAACAGCAAACAGGTCTCTCAAGTATGAGGCAATCTTATGGAAAGGAGAGAATGAGAAACTGACAGCTGGGCCAAACGGGTAGAGATACAGGTTAGGACCATGGAGTGTTTAGACAATCTTCTGACAGTTTCTGACGTACACAGTAAGGGCAGGACTGTGGTAGTTCCTAATACAGAGTAAATACTTATGATGGCCACCCGTCAGGATTATTCCCTTACTTGTAAAACAGGACCACCAGAATCATTCCCAATGTTCAGGTCCTTGCCTCGACTGAGCACACAACCATATTTCCACACCCTCCCATCCTGTGAAGAACACAGCAGCCATGTTCCCTCTAGAGGCTGACATTCCCGTCTGCAGGCACTGGGGTGGAAGCAGTACCATCGACATGTAGGACTCTCACTCCCCAGGATCGGGCACTCGACAGGAAGCTGCTGCTGCTGCTCTCACCATGGCCTCCACTGCTGCTTTTCTGAAATGAAAGGTAAATACTGCTCTCAGAGCCCTAGGTCATCTGGGGAGGGGGCACGAGTTCAGCACAGCCCCTGGACAGACAATCTTCTTTCCTGCACGCTGTGACCATGCTTCTAAGAGCCTCACGAGCACACACAGCACACTCAGCGAGCGAAAGGCTGTGCTGACTCCATCATTATCTAGGCTATGTGATGTGTGCACCCTAGCATGCAAGTGGGCCAGAGAAGAACACTGGGTGTCTTCTCAGAGCAAATCAGGCCCTCATGTTTGTACCAAAAGCACTCTTACCTACCGAGCCACTTTCCCAGTCCTCTACACTTGGCACATGTGTGTACGTGTGTGCCCGTCAAAGTCAGAGATCAACGTGGCGTGTCTTCCTTAACCATTTCCCACCTTCATTTTTTTTAAAAAAATATTTTATTTATTCATTTTCAAGCAGAGAGAGAGAGAGAGAGAGAGAGAGAGAGAGAGAGAGAGAGAAAGAGAGAAAACACCAGGGCCACCACCTTGTGGGTTTGGCTTATGTGGGAACTGGTGAATTGAACCTGGGGCCTTAGGCACTACAGGCAAGTGCCTTAACCGCTGAGCCATCTCTCCAGCCTGCCCCACCTTC
Source organism: Zapus hudsonius (assembly GCA_004024765.1). Classification (NCBI taxonomy): domain Eukaryota; kingdom Metazoa; phylum Chordata; class Mammalia; order Rodentia; family Dipodidae; genus Zapus; species Zapus hudsonius. The sequence continues at coordinate 16,805 of PVHP010030324.1, forward strand.
ATTTTTGACAGAGTCTCTCACTGAACTCAAAGCTCATCAATTTGGCTAGCTAGCCAGAAAACCACGGGAATCCTCTTACCTTTACCTCCCCAGAGCTGGGATTACAGGCACACACCACCACACCCAGCTTCTTACATGGGCACTAGGGATCGGAATGCATGGCAAGCACTGAACCATTTCCATAGCCCATGATATATGGATGTATTTTTTTCATTTATCATACAGGGTTGTGTTATATTGTCCAGGTTGACTTGGAACTCCTGGGTTCAAGCAATCATCCTGCCTCAGCCTCCTGAGTAGTTGGGACTACAGGCACATGCCACTTTGCCCAGCTGTACCCATGATTTTAACTATTCTTCTCACAAGACTACCTGAACTTTTTCTTTGCCACTTAAATTTTTTTTTTCTAGTCTCCAGGGTGGCACTGTTGGGAGGTGTGGAACCATGAGGAGCTGAGTTTTTTTAAAAAATATTTTTTATTACAGCTGGGCATGGTGGTACGTACCTTTAATCCCAGCACTCGGGAGGCAGAGGTAAAAGGATGTCCATGAGTTCAAGGCCACCCTGAGACTACATAGTGAATTCCAGGTCAGCCTGGGCTATAGTGAGACCCTACGACAAAAAAAACCACCAAAATTTTTTATTTATTTGCAAGCAGAGAGAGATAGAAGAGAGGATGGTCATGCCAGGGCCTCCAGCCAATGCAAACAAACTCTAGATGCATGGCTTTATGTGGGTACTGGGGAACTGAACCCAGGTCATTAGGCTTTGCAGGCAAGTACCTTAATTGGTGAGCCATCTCTCCAACCTTTTTTTGGTTTTGTTTTGTTTTTTTGAGGTAGTGTCTCACTCTAGCCCAGGCTTGCCTCAAACTCACAGCAATTCTCCTACCTCTGCCTCCTGAGTGCTAGGACTAAAGGAGTGTTCCACAATGCCTGGGCAGAGGACAATTTTCTGGGGTTGGTTCTTGCCTTCTGCCTTGTTTGAGGTCAGGTCTTTAGTTCTGCTTGTTGTTCACTCCTGAGCTAGTCCAAGAACTTCTGGGAGGTTCTGCTGTCTCTGCCTCTCACCTCTCAATTGGTATGCTAGGATTATAGAAGCCTACCACGGCTTCCAGTTTTTACAAGGAGTCTGGGGATTTGAACCCACATTTGCACAGCAAGCATTTAATCTACTGAGTCATCTCCCCAGTCCTGTCTGTCTGTCTTCCTTTCTTTCTTTCTTCCTTTCTTTATTTTTGAGAGAGGATCTCGGGCACTTAGGAGGCAGAAGTAGGAAGATCACTGTGAGTTCAAGGCCAGCCTAGGACTACAGAGTGAGTTCTAGGTCCACTTGGACTACAGTGAGACCCTACCTTGAAAAAACCAAAAGAGAAAGGATTCAGTCCGTAGCTCAGGATGGCCTTGAACTTAAGGAAATCCTCCTGCCTCATATGACTACGTGCTGGGACTGAAGGTGTGAGCCACTATGGTCAGCTCTGGGGGTCTCTGGCTCCACAACTTAATCCTGAGACGACTCTTGATAAATTACTGAACTTCTCTGAGGTGTCTGTGTGTGTGTGCGCGCGCGCACCAGGATCTCTAGCTACTGAAAATAAACACCAGATGATTGTGCCACTTTTTGCATCTGGCTTTACATGGGTGCTGGGGAATCGAACCTGGACTGGCAAATTTTGCAAGCAAGCACCTTTAACCACTGAGCCATCTCCCCAGCTCACTCCCTTGCTTTTAAGAAGGAAATAATGGGGCTGGAGAGATGGCTCAGTGGATAAAGCACTTGCCTCTGGTGCCTAAGGCCCTGGGTTCAATTCCCCAGTACCCATATATGCCAGACCCAGAAGGTGGTGGCCCTGGTGTGCGCTCTCTCTCTCTCTCGCTCTCTCTCTCTGCTTAAAAATGAATAAATAAAAAATAAAAAGAAGGAAATAATGACATTGTTGCCATTCAGAGTGTGAACTTGGCGTCATTACTTCAGAAGAACTTAGGAAGAAAGGTTAAATACCTTCTTGAGTTGGAGACATCCACATATCCGACCATCTACCATTTGTTTTTGCCATTTTGAAGGCAGATGGCCTTGAACTTGAGAGCCTTCTGCCTCAGCCTCCCAAGTGTTGGGATTACAGACAAGTGCCACCATGCCCGAATGCTCACTTCAACCATTTTTAAGTAGACAGTTCATGATGACATAATCTTACACTGTTGTGAAACCACACCACTACCTGTTCCCACCCCCAGTCCTGTCTTGCCCCAGCCCACCTGGTTTCTTATGGCTTTCTGCAGTAGCTCCTTCCCTCTGCTCAAAGGTACCTGACAGGAAGAGAGAAACAATGAGCTAGGCTGTGTAGATGTTCATATATAAACCAAGCATGGTGACGCATGCCTTTAGTTGCAGTGCTTGGGAGGCTGAAATCCAAAGATCCCCATGAGTTTCAGGCCAGCCTGGGCTACAGAGCGAGTTGTTCCAGGTCACACTAGGCTAGAACAAGACTCTGCCTCCAAAAAAAAAAGAAAAAAAAAGCAACAATAGTAAGATGTGTTTTCATATGAACTGGTGAGGATGCCTTGGGTCATGTCCCCTCAGAAACCTGGGGCAGTAATGACAAGGACAGGTACAAATGAGAGCCTAGAGCATCTTTAGGAGGCATAGATAAAGCACCATGTAAGTTCAGGGCCCACAGGGAGCTACAGCCTGGCGCCCCGTGGAGAAGGACACTCTGCATTCACCTGAGGTCAGACATCCACAAACTCTGTGTACTTTCAATAGATAATGATGGTAAATGTTCTTTTTACTCTCTGAAATATATGTTTATAGACATTTTATTATTAGCCAAAGTTAAATAAAAAAATGAGAACGGAAGTTTAGGGGAACAAAGTCATGGCATACTCTACGTCACAGATGGGACGCCAGGGCAAGGGAGATGACACTCCTGCCCAAGTTCAATTCCAACAAGCCCCTCTGCTTTGAGGACTTTCCTGTTTCTGGACTTCTAATCTGCAGTCCACATAGGAAGTGACATAGCATGGAAGCAACAGCACGAGGATGGCATGGAGCTGAGCGCTTAGATCCAACCAATGACAAAATTCTTGGTCCCCAAATGCAAATGAGATTAAATTACATCATAAGACTCAAACTAGAGACTGTCAAAAAGCTCAGTAAAGCCTACTTCCTTTGTTCACAGAATGTATTTACAAGGGTCTTACCAAGGGTGTACGTTTCTGTGAAGTCTTAGAGTGGGTGCCTCTTGCATCGTCCATGGAGAATGGCTCCCTTCTGGCCTCGCTGGGACAGGGGTAGCTGCTGTGGTTTGTCCCACCACTTTCTGCCTTTGCTTCTCTGCGGCTGGACACAATGTAACTTACTTCTTTGCTCAGAAAACCCTCAATTACCTGAAACCAGATCACAGAGATGGCTGAAAACCAAAAAGCAGATGCAGAATTGTCAATATGAGGAGGGAAAGGAAATCTTGGCTGCCAGAAGTTCCAGAATCAATCTTCCTTTAAATAGGCTAAATGCAGTTCTGTACTGAACCCTCCAGAAGACGGCACCCAGAGAGGTAGTAGTTTATATATACAGTACAGGCTGCTCTAGCCCAGTGGCAGTAGGCCACTTTGAATTTTTTGACAACATGAGAATATATGCAGGAAAAAAACACACTGAAATGGACAGGCAGGATTAAGAATGGTTTGATTAGGCCATTATTTTTCTATGTAAGGCATAATGGGACAGTTAAGCCCTATATCTGAAATCTTGATTTTATATATATATATCTCAAGTATATAAAGTCTAGAGAAGTGGCTCATCCATGATGGCTGTGGGGTCAAATATTTCCCCAAACGTGGTCCCCTGTATAAGTGGGCTTTGCATTCATGAGGGCTTCCTCTGCTCAATAATTTACCAACCATGCTCAATAATCTCACAATACAGAAACAAAAACCAAGAAGTCTGTATATGGTCAATCATAATCATTTTTCCTTGAATACTTTCAATTCATAGTTGATTGATTCTATGGATGAAGAACCCATGGATATAACAGACTATGTTAAAAAACACTCAAGGACTGGAGAGATGGCTCAGCAGTTAAGGCACTTGCCTCCAGTGCCTAAGGCCCCAGGTTCAATTCCCCAGTACCCACATAAGCCAGACCCACAAGGTGGTGGCCATGGTGCGTGCTCTCTCTCTCTCTGCTTGAAAATGAATAAATAAAATATTTAAAAAACACTCAAATGTCTACTTTAAAAAAAAGTATTTATTTGCAAGGGGGAAAGAAAGAGACAGAGAGACAGAGAATTGGCACACTAGGGCCTCTAGCCACTGCCACTGCAAACAAACTCCAGATTCATAGCCTCTTTGTGTATCTGGTTTTACATAGGTACTGGGGAATTGAACCGGGTCATTAGGTTTTGCAGGCACATGCTTTAACCACTGAGCCATCTCGCCAGCTCTCAAATGTGTACTTTAAATGGGAGAATTTTATGGTATGGGAATTATGTTTCAATAGGTCATTATAGAAAGGAAAAAGAAAGAAAAATTCATATAAATGATAGTTGTCACTTGGGGTATTTCAATGTTCTCTAAATTCCTACAACAGATATAATTTTTCTAATTAAAAAAATATTTTGTTAGGAGGCAGAGGTAGGAGGCCAGCCTGAACTATAATGAGACCCTACCTCAAAAACAAAACAAAACAAATTGAATGTTTTAAAAAAATAACTTTAAAAAA
>PVHP010030325.1:0-21782 GCA_004024765.1 Zapus hudsonius
CTCACTCCAAAGCTCATTCTTGGCATGCAGAAATTCTACTCCGAATGCAAATGCCACCAGAAACTGGTTTGGTTTTCCTCATTTATTTTAAGAAGTGATGGAAGCCACAAGAGAGAGGATCAATCTTAAGCATATGTCCCCAGAAGTGTTTGTATACTTAGTGTTTGCTTATGTTTTCCTCACAATGTCAGCTGTTTTTCTATACATAAACCATATGGCATTTTGAGGCGAGTCACAGAAAATTCAGCTTAGTTTGTTAATTGCCAAAAGAGACAGGTATAAAATTTAAAAAGGAGCCAGAATGCAGCTAACGAATGAACCAAGGCAGGTGTGACTTGCCTAATTACTTACTGATGGAAAATGCACAGGCATTCCAATTCATTATACTCCACTCTCAGGATAGAAGAAGGCTCCTGGAGTGTCATGTGGGAAGGGCATGTCATCCTGAGAGCCTCCGGGCTTTGTGTCTAAAGGAGAGGGTATGGTTTCTCATCCTGGCTTCATAGTTGTATGGGTCTCATAATGATGTAAGCTTAGGTAAATCTTTGTTTTTAAACCCAAGCTTGTTTCTTTTTTATTGTTTTATTTATTTTCATTTTAGTTGCCATAGAGAGATTTATATATGATTCATTCTGGCATTTTCAAATACAATTTATTTTTCTTGATTCCCACCAGCCCTCCCATACCTAACCCTCCTCCCCCCTCTCTTTTATTGCTTCTGTTTACATGTCACATGTGTAACTTTGTCCTTCCTTTACCTTATCCTTATTCCTGTTGAGATTTATATTTAGGGGATTTGGGGGTGAAAAAGATTTAGAACTATTTTTTGTAATTTTTCTGTTAAGTCAGAATTTATCTTTTAAAGTTTCAAAAAGTCACAATTCAAACACATCCAATAGGAAAAGAAAGAAAAAATATCTGGTACCAGAAGAGACAAAATAACCAAATAAAAAAGCCAGTCTCACTAAATGCTGAGCTTGTGAGAGAAATAGATAAGAACAGACCTTGGTTTGCTATGGGCACCTGTGAATATGAGCAATGTGTTTGGGCACAGAAAGCACAAGGTCCAAGGCTGGCAGACAGACATGAGGTCAGGCTGGAGGTAATGCCTTCCTCATTGGAAGCACAAAGGCAAAGAATCCTGTCCTCCAGCTTAGAGAGGCACAAAGGTAGAGTTTGCTTTCCCACAACTCAAACTTACCCATGAGATCCTGAAGTGTTTACCAGTATAATATGAACCCTGTGGACAGATCTAATATGTACACCCAGGAGGGCCCCAGTGTGTAGGGGACAGAAAGGGGGGAAATGCAGGCACCTTCACAAGATTCACTCATACAATGTATATGATTATTCATCATAAAGATATTGATAAAAAAGAAGTGGATCAATTAGTTTTAAGACAGGTTCTTGTGAAACTCACTTTCTACCCTGAAGAATGTACTACACAACTACCCCTAAGCAATACTGTCAAAGCTCAGGCTTAGTGAGATCCCACGGATGAAGAAAATGTATTCCAAACATGGAAAATCACGTGTCCATGCCTAGGCCCAGTGAGATTCCATGGTTGAGGAAAATGTGTGCCAAAGCACGAGAAACTCATGTGTCAATGCCCAGGAACACTGAGATCTCACTGCTGAAGAAAATGTATTTCCATTACAAGAATATCATGTTCCATGAAGGAAAACCACACCACACAATCAAGAACATTTGCCTACAGAAATGAGATGTGAGACTGGCCTGAGAGATGCCTTCAATTGTGTACATTCACAGTGATTTACAAAGGAAGGAAGGAATAAAATTTATAAAGATTTATAAAGAAAGTCAACAGTCATATTTAAGTAAAATAAAGCAAATGCATCTTTCAGAAATAAACAACATAATCGCTGAAATTGAAACCATAGTAGATGTGTTACATCATGGCTTAGACAGTCTCATCATTTAGGAAAACAAAAGACACATTTTTAGAACATAACCTAGAATTCATGACAAAGAACTGAGCACCAACGGAAAGACATCAGGGATTGAATGAGAACGTGGAAACAGCTTCAGAGAGCCGAGATGCTCTGAATGGGTTTCACAGGAGAGACGAGCCCAGCTGATCTCTCAAGTCCAGATTCCTGCTACATCTGCTGCTGGCTCTCTCCTGAGTTACATTTTGCAATGTTGGGTTGGGTTCTGTTTCTGTGAGTTTTGAACAGGCTTCTGCTTTGAGTTGCTAATCATCACTCTACGTAACTTGCAAGAGGTGCCCCTGAGGTTTCACCGATTCAAATAGAACAGAATATAAACTTATTATGGGGTAAAAAGCATGAGAGAATCCAACTGAAACAAGTTCAGAAAATAAATTGCATTTAGAGCTAAATGAATAATCTTCCCCACTTCTTGGGCAGACGGGAACAAGGCACTTGTCTGGAATAACAAATGTCTCATGATTGCACTTTGATTACCCGGTGCTCTGGTTTCAGCATGCAGAGAGATGGGGTTTTAGTCAATGCAGGATTTCTGGATGAGCTGGACACTCTCCAGGTCTGAGATATGATTTACACTAAGATGATAATAGCAAGCAAGACTCTGACCACTTTCAGGGTCTTTGGTGATGGCCACAAACCTATCCCACTAACGCTCTAAGAGCAGAGAGTTAATGGGGTATTTCATAGTTCTGCAAGTGAGTATTAGATAGGCCAATGACTCAGGGGAGAGACAGATGAAAGGAGCCTGACACAGCTTCTACTTTGACAAATGATCTTTGCAAACCTATCACCTAAGAATGAATTGCCCCATCATCTGCCTATCATGTAGGTATAGTCTTTGAGTATCAAGGTAATTATTTAAGTAAAGACAGAGTTCATTGGAATCTGTTTTTCAGGTGTTAGGAGGCACTCTCTGGCCCAGGGAAAAGAACAAAAATTAGCATCACACATAAAGGGTTAAGTATTTGAAGACACAGAAAATATTTGATTTAGAAATCCAGGGAGCATTTTTCCCCCAGGGCTTATTTGTTCTTGTGATGATTACTTTTGATTGTTAACATGATTGTATTGTGAATACCTTAAGAGATATGAAAAGCCCACCTGTGGGTATGTCTGTGGAAACATTTCTAGAAAGAATTAAGGGTTGGGGTGAGACCACCTGAATGTGGGCAATCCCACTTTAAAGGCTGGAGGTCCTGGGTAGAAAGGGGAAAGGAGAAGGCAGCTGGTGCAGGGATATTTATTCTCTTTTCTTCATGCAAATCTGTTTTTCTCCACGCCCTTTCACACACAACCAACTCAAATCTCTGAACTATCAGCAAAATACATCTCTTTTCTATGGATTTTAGGAAGGGGATCAGGTATTTTGTCTCAGAGGTCTAACAAACTACCATAATTCCTTTTCTGTGTTCCTTTCTCTTGTCATTTGCAAAGAATGTTGTGCAAATCAAGTTACTTCCTATTTCTTATGCATTATTTTGTTCATGTGCCTGGATATAACAAAACATAAAATTATTTACTCATGTTTTGCAGAATCTGTGGCACAACCTTGCATTACCAGTAGGTTTTTTGCATATTTGTTTAAAGAAAAGAATAATGTGGAGAAGAAAGGGAAGAGGATGAATCAAAGTAGAAAGACACGAAGAACTACTTTCAGTCTCTCATTTCCTTAGCAAACATTTCTCATGTACCTGACATGCCAGCTATTTTTCTGTCTGGTGAAAATAGAGCAGTAAGTGGGGGTCCTACCCTCAGGGCTTGTATTCTAGTGGAGAGATGCAGAGAGCAAACAAATAAATGGATAAATTAAATGTTCAATAAAGTGGGGAATGGAGTTTGCAGGGGCCTCTGAGCAGTGAGAAGTGAGACGAGGCTCTGTGATAGGTACTCCCTGTCAAAGAGGTCTTGCAGGACCATTGCTTGCCGTGGAAATGGAAAATTTAAATTGGTATTTGAATACAAGCCCTGAGAAGAAGCAAGCTTTGTAGGTTCTACTCGGGGATAGTAGGGAAAGGAATAAAGAAGAAACAGAGGTAAGATATGGAAGGTGGTGGGAACCAGTTCTTCTAGGAAGTTACAGCAACTGTAACGACACTGGCTTTCCTTTTGGGGAACAGGCACCAGTGGTGGGCAGAAGTATGGCTTGACTTATACATTAAAAAGATGACTATAGGGCTGAAGAGATGGCTCAGCAGTTAAAACACTTGCCTGCAAAACCTAAGGACCCATGTTCAATTCTCCAGTGCCCACGTAAAACCAGATGCACAAAGTGGCACATATGTCTGGAGTTCATTTGAGTGGCTAGAGAGACCCTGGTGTTCCCATTCTCTCTCTCCATCTGCCTCTCTCTCCACTCTCTGTTTCTCTCTGAAATGAATAAATAAAATATTTTTAAAAAGAGATGGTTGTGGCTACTCTGATTGGACTGTGGAAAGGTAAATGTGAAATAGCAGAATTCTGGGACTGTCATGTCTCTATCCAGACATGAAACAGAAATGACATTGAACAGAGCCATGTGGGGATGAAGCTGGTAGAATATAGGGCCCATTTGCAAAATAAAGCAGGCAGCTTTAATGATAGGTTGGATAAAGATGCACCATAAATAGGCTCACGAAGGACAATTCTTAGAATAAACTGTGTCGATCAGTTGGTTAGAATGGGGCCAGGGAAACCAATGCCTGTACGCCTCAGTGAACCAGATAAGCTAGTTTCCAGCACCATTTCGAATATGATTGAATTGCCAATTGAGTTGGCATCCTTCTCTCATTTCTAATCTTAGGAGGAAAACATTTAATATTTTCCCATTGCTATGGCTTGAAATTGTTCTTTCTGAAATTCACATATTGCCAATGTGATAGTATTGAGAGACAGGACCTTTAAAGGTAACTAGAGGTTCCTCCTTCATGAAAAGGATTATGTGTTCTTATAAAAGGTCTTGCCTGGGAGATTTCATCTCTTCTTGCACTCTGCCTCCTGCAGTGCAAGGACACAGCTTTTTCCTTGTGGAGGAACCATCCTAAACGGAATGAGAAGTCCTCACTAGACAACTTAACCTGCCAGTGTCTTGACCTTAGACAGCTCAGCTTCCATTAATGTGACATCATAAATTTCTGTTCTTTTAAATTTACAATATTTAAAATACACAATGTATGATATTCTTATATCTTAACACAATGGTTAAGGCAATCATGTATGTTAGCTATAGATTTGTTTGCAGATGGGCATTGTCAAGCTGAGAATGTAATCCTGTATCCCTACTTGTCTAGGAGTTTTTATCATTGGTACTGGATTTCATTAAGGGACTTTTCTTCCTTAATTTACATGGTCATGTGAGTTTTCTCATTGAGTCCATTAGTATGGTAGACTGCATTGCTTGACATCTTGTTCTTAAGGAATATTTTCACTTGATGTAGGACTCTGTGGTAATACTTCTTTTATTTTAGCAATCAAAGCATATTATGACACTTTTTTGTCCTCTGCGGGTTTTGGTGAGAGCACCACCATCATTCAAATGGTGCTTTTCCCTATAAGGAGGTTATGGTTTCTATGCTTTTAAAAATAATATTTCTTCAGTTTTTGAAAGTTTAAATATTATGGGTCTTGTGTATTTCTTTGTATTTAGCCTATTGGGAATTAGCACTTCTTTAGTTTTGCTTTATTGATTCAGTAAAAAAAATATGTCTTACCCTCCTATTCATAAGTCCCCTCTGAATGTTCTGAAAGAGGCAGAGGAATCTGGCCCCAGTGATCTGTTTCAGTAGTGTGGCCACATGTGTGTCCTGTGTGGGTAGAAGCAGTGACAAAACATGGGCCTTGGGCCTCAGCAGCAGGAGGGAAGTTGTAGAGGACCAGTGGGAGTGGACAGTCTGGGGCTTCTTGCAGGTAGATGTATCATTGCTGATTGGCCGCTTGGAGGACAGGTCTCCATCATGTGAAGAGGAGCTGAGTTTCCTGAATTTTCAGGGGGATCTCTGCTGCAAACTCAGGAAGATGACAGTCTTTAGCTCTTTTTCAGCCATGCATTTCTCTCTCTCTCTCTCTCTCTCTCTCTCTCTCTCTCTCTCTTTCTCTCTGTCTCTCTCTCATTCGGAGACTCTGACTATAAATTGTTAGTTCCTTGATTTCTGTATCACAATTTTTGAGAATCTGGTGATTTTTCTTTATTATTATAGTTTTGAGTTTGTTATTCAGACTGGGAAATTTCTGTTTTTCTACCATCTTTCCTTTTCTCTTCCATGTCACTGTTTAGTTTATTGATTAATTACCTTTTATTTCCATGTTTATTTTTCAGATCATCTAACATTCCTTTCCTTTTCATCTTTTACTTTTTTTTTTTTTTTGGTTTTCTATAGACAAAACCTTATGAAGCCCAGGATCATTTTGAGCTTACTGTTTAGGATGACGTGAGCTCTTGATCCTCTCATTTCTACCTACAAGTGTTAGGATTAGAGGCATGCACCACCATACCTACCTCTCAGTTCTAAAATTTCTATGTTCCTTCTTTATTTCTTCCATTTGTTTACTATTAATTTTATTTGCTTTAATTATGTTGATAATTTCTCACTGAAATATTTTTACCATTGATGTTTAAAGATTCTGTCAGGTAAATCTTATGTCTATTTGTCTTTTCAGTGTGAGTTCTATTGACTTCCCCAATTCAGGATTATCTTTCTGCTTTTTAAATAATATTCAATATTTTCTTAAAACCTAAAAATTTCTGGCTTTTCTATTATGTGGCTGTGGATCTTATTGAAGTCTTCTTTTATTTTAGGTAGCTTAATGGGTTCAATTGTGCTCTCAAAAATGTATGTCAACTTGGAACCTCAGAATATAATTTTATTGAGGACAAGAAGGATATTTTCAGATATAATTAGTTAGATATAATTGAGATGAAATCGTCTTGGTTTTAGCATGGGCCCTACCTCCAAGACTGCATTTTTCACAGATAGAAGAGAAGCTATAAAGAAACAAGCAAAAGACTGATGTGAAAGCAGATCCCAAGATAGGAGAGAAAGAACAGCTGGAGATATCAGATGCTGGGAGTAACAAGGAATCATTTTCCTTTGAGCACATCAGAATGAGCCAAGTTCCTCCAGTGGCTCCATTCAGATGTCTGGCCTCCGGAAGCCACAAGGCATTGGTTTCTGTGGCTATAAGCTACTAAACTGGTAGCACCTTTAATGGTCATTATGTGAGAAACAAAGTGGCCTCATCTGAGACTGCTCTGAAGTAGGAAAAGTGGTGGCAGAAGTCTTCTTTTCCACTCTGCCTGTTTCCATCTCCCCCAGAGAGGTCCTGAAAAATACTTGTTGGGATAAGATCTTGCTGAACACTAGGCCACACTGACACCACTAGCTAGGAGAGGCTTCTTCTGACACCATGGTGAGGAGTGATCTTGTCACTGCTCGAAGTCCTGATTTACTAGGACTGTTCTGACACCCTCCAGGGGCGGCGGGAGGGATTGGACAGAGTGGCTCATTACTGCACCGCTAGGAAATAGGAATCCAGACTTCCCACTTGTCTTCCTTGACACTGTAACTTCCTTGTCAGGCCTTCTCTGAACAAAACATTGTATTGGGATGGGGTGTCTCATTGGGATCTATGCAGAGTGGACTCTATGCCATATGGCTTTAGTATTAACTTTGTTAGTAATTTTTGACTGGAGTGTTATTTTGTAAGTTTTCTGTCTTGTTACAACTGCCTCTTTCCTGGTCCTTTAATTAGTGAGGGCAACCTTTTCAAACTTTTCTCCCTCCCTCAGCTATTCCCTCCTTCTCTCCTCCCCCCTCTATTTCTCTCCCACCTCATTCCCTCCCTTTCTTCTTTCTTTCAAATGTGGTTTTGTAGTTTGCTGACTTGTTTAGCTTTAGGTTTGGGCCAAATGAGTCATAAAGAACACCTAGAGAACCTATGTTGTGACCTAGGTCCTGAGAGCCCTCGTCAGCTCACTTTCTCTACTTTTCAAGGACTATGTGTTTGTTTTATATTTTGAGGACCAGACATTTAAGCTGCTCTTAATGGGAACATATATCTTCTATGTATATCCATAAATGGGAATCCTTAAGTACCTTTTAAACATTCCTCATGTCTTTATTCTTGACAAGTTGCTGAAATTGCCTTTCTATACCTTCTCCCATTTCATCCTCTGGCTTCCACAGACATGGGAGAAATCATGTTATGTCAGGACTTTCAGGATGAACCATAGCCCAGTCAAATCCACTACACTCAAAAAGGCATTTCACCTTAGTGAAATAAGGATCAGAGTGAGCTTTGTCCTTCCTCGTCACTTACAAGTAGGCCACCTGAATCATTGCTTTCGAGAGGAGGAAATTTAGTAATATATTTTAAAAGAAAGCTTTTATCTTAGAACTTTCTTAGTCATAGAAATTATCAGGCTAGCTCTTCCATTATGAGTACGATATTATTCATCTTCCATGAAGGTTTTCATGAACACAGATGTTGAAATGAGTAATTACATATTAGAATACTGGGTTGAGGAAGGCAGTGGGCTACTGTCTTCCTCCTCTGTGCTAATGAAGCTATACTGCCTTCAAATGGACATTTCTCACCTTGTCATCTCACATTCTTCCTGCCTGCCCAAGTGTCTTTCTGAGCAGCATTCCCTCACTGTGTGTGAATATCACCTCAGCCTTTCACCAGACCCGCATTTGAGAAGTGCTGATTTGTAGTGATTATACAAAAACATAGTTGTCTGATTATGAATTCAAAGTTATGTTCCTGGACTCATGTATGTTGGCAGAGCTTTTCTCAGAAATATTCCATAGTGGAAGAGTTTGCTAAGAAGGAGGGCCATGGTTTCTGCTTCTCTCCTACCATTTGGGATGACAAAAAATGCTGGTCCAACAGTTCAGTGTGAAATAAATTAAAGAGGAGCCTAGAATAGTAATAGTGTTGGAAAATTATGGTTTTATCTTTTTAGCTAAATGCACTCCTCCATCCATCCACTCACTGGAAGAACCATATTCAGGTCTTTTCTGTATCAGGCATGTTTAATGAGCACTATAGAGGTTTCAGAGATATAAGACAAAATGACACGTGATTAAAATCTTGAACCCTAGAAAGGCCTGAATTTGGACCTATGTGCCACACCTGCTGAGTTATTTGGTGATACCTGGACCCTCTGGGCTTTGATCTTCTCATCTTGTTTGCTTTGGTTATTTAGATAAAAATATAGATTATCTGTCATAAATGGGTGCACATTGTACATTATTGTTGATTATCTACAAATCATGTTTTTTTTTTGCCTCAGAAAAGTTCAGTAGGATAAAATCTTCAGAGTAATTAGAGCACTATTGGAATTTATCATAGTAAAGTTTTGAATTTAAAAATAGCTCCTTCCAAACTGCTCATGAGCAATATAACTTAAATTCCATTGTATTGCTTCATACTATTCAGGTCCCTATAACACAGAAAAAATGGTCTTCACCAAATTAGAGGCAGCCTTGAATTTCCATAACTTTCTTTTTGCATACGGAATGTTTTCACATTACCCACCTCAGCACCCTCTATCTGTTCCCTAACTCTGGAATGTCACCATGAATAGAAAGGGATGATCTTTACTATCTGTACCTATGTAATTCTTTGGGTTGGGTATGTGTGATATTTTGAATTGGATGTTCCTCCTAGGCTCATGTGTTTTCAATGCTAACCCCTCCTGGTGTTATTTTGGAGGGAGAGCCTTGCTAGCAGAGGTGTGTTCTTGTGAGAGGACTAGTGGTATTAAAACTAGCTCCTCCTTGCCAGGACTTGGCTCACTTTCTTACTGCTTTTTCTGTCAGCTGTTATGGCAAGAAGTGACACTCAGCCTCTGCTCTACCATGCTTTCCTGACATGATGAAACTTTCCTTTAAAAGATAATCTGAAATAAACCCTTTCCTCCCATAAATAGCTTTTGGTTGACTGTCCAAGCAATGCAAAGTCAATTACAATAGTATGGCCTATGGAAGACAATATAAAAGTTTGGATAGAGGAAAGAGAATGAGATGATGGAATGTTTTTCTTATGACTTCATCCTTGGCTGGGGTTTGGCTGTATTCTTTCTCTTAATGTCTTAGGTTTTGGCAAACGTCTTCTTCATACCTATGGCCTTCTTTAAGCCCCAGTCATGGCCTCCTGTCCTTGTGTCTCCATGTTGAGAATAATTGCAGCTAGTCCCAGGTTTCTATATCATCCCTTACTTATTCTATATTTCCATGGGCCTTTATTGTCAACACCTGATACCCTGGTCTTCTTAGAAATTATTCAATACTTTTCTTTTTCTTTTTTTTTTTTTTCTGCATCTCCTGATCAGGTAGATGCCACATGGTAGCAGGGGGGAGGCAAATTCATGTATCACTGAAGTCATGCCTGTGATTTAAAAAAAGTAGATTAAAAGAGACTTAATCGATTTCCATTGAATAGTAAAAGATGAGAAGAAGAGGGGGAAGCTTGGAAACTTTTTCTTCACAAATGAACTCACTAGGGAAATCTGTACCCACTTTTCCAGTGCCTGTAGGTTCTTAAATTTCTTCTCTTTCAGAAAAATCCATCTCTTTTTCTAGAAGGTGACCAGCAGGCCTGCAGTTGCTGCTGGTTGCAGGGCTTTTAATCACCTGTGTGAACTTTTGATAGGGCTATGAAATATGGCCCCCGGAAGGCCTCTGAATTGCCTTTCCCTTCCTCAAATGGTGAATAATCATTGAACCGCTTTACAGTTTCTGATAGGAAGCTCAAATCAAGCCATGAAAAACTCATATTTCACAAGACAGCGTATTTTTGGTTCCTGGCAGTAAGTTTTCCTCACTCTCGCTGTGCTGTGGGACACATTTGGAAAGGTCAGTTTGGCACTGTGTAAATTAACCAGAGAACCATTGGAGTTAAATGAAATCTATTGTAAATGTGTATTGATGGTCATCACATTGTACTGTGGGCCTCTGAGTCCATGTTATTTTCACACTGAGTGATCACTAGAATGGTGTGATGAGACAATGACAGCAACTGTCATTCACAAATTTCCTTTGGGACATGAGTATTGGAGTTCTGCCAGGGAAGGAGATGATGGTGTGTTGTCTGGAAGTCAAGTATGATCAGCACTGCTATGTTGCTCAAATACACAGACACGGTTTACTTTGCCATCTGTATCAGTGGAGCCCCTTGGAGTTGAACAATGTGCAGGCTGTACAGCTGTGGAGGGCAACTCAGACTTCACAACATTGTAGGTCTGGAAGGGAACAGCATGGTTCAGAGGTTAGGAATAAGGGTTCTGATATCAGATGAACTTGTACTGAATCACAGAACTTCTACTGACCAGCTGTATGACCCAGGATACATCTTGTCATTTTTTGAGCCTCTCAGGATCCTAATATTTAAAATAGTGGTAATACAGGAGATAATCCCAATAACTGACAAATGATGATACATGAATTTAAAACTTCAGCCAAGCAAAAGAAATAACAGAGTAAAAAATAGCCTATAGAATGGAAAATAGCCCTCAGACAGGGGACTAATATCTAGAATATATAAAGAGCTATAAAACTCTCTCTCTCTCTCTCTCTCTCTCTCTCTCTCTCTCTCGCAACACAATAAACAAATGGACTAATGAACTTAACAGACAGTTCTCAAAAGGAGAAAGACAAATGGCCATAAATATTTTTTAAAGTGTTCAATATCCTTAGCCACCAGGGAAACACTTATTTGAGATTCCATTTCACCCTTGTCAGAATGCCTTTTATTAAAAAATCAGATTGTAAAATATGCTAGTGAAGATGGGGAAAGAGGAACTCTTATTCACTGTTGGTGGAAATATAAATTTCACCACTGTAGAAGTCAGTGTGCAGATTCCTTGAAAAACTAAAGAAATAGAACTTCCATGTGACCCAGATGTACCACTCTTGAGAATATACCTGAAGGACTCTAAGCGAACATTCAAATAAACATGCATATCCGTATTTATTGCTGCACTATTCACAGTAGCTAAGAAATGGAGCCATTCTAAATGTCCATCAAAAGATGAACGGGTAAAGAAAATGTACTTAGACACAATGGAATTTTATTCAGTCATAGATTTCAATCATATAGAAAAAATAAATGATTATATTTGCAGAAAAGTGGATGCCACCAGAGATCATTATATTAAGCAAAGTAAGACAAATTCAGAAAAACATTTTCTCTCACATGTGGAGTACAGATTTCAATGTGTGTGTAGGTCAAAAAGTGGAGAGGGGACTGTAAAAGAAGAGGAAGAGATCTAAAGGAGTGGAAAGATGGAAGGAAGAGAGAGAGCATAATCTGGTACATATCATAGGAAAGTAGAATGTGAACTATCTGGAAATGGAAAACCATTGGAAAGAGGGCGCAGGAAGGATGAAGGAGGGTGACTGGGGAGGAGATGAATGATATGTAAATACAGTGGCATATGCATGACCATGCCATAATGAAACTCTTTACTATATATGCTAACTTAAAAGTGATCAAAAAAGAAAATAGAATAGTGGTAATAACAGTACCTTTATGCGTGATTTTGACCAGGAAATCAGAAAGTGAAAAGGTTACTTTGCTCAATGTGATAAGAAATTCCTAAATGTTAACTGCTAATGTTAGTATTTCAAATGTAACTGTTAATGGGGCTTCAATTCCAGTAAGGCCAGGAATGACAGTGATTAAGGAGCTACTATCAAGGGGAATCTGGCCTCCCCTGCCCTGCTCAGTTCTTAGATCACACTGGACTCCTTTCTTCCCTCGGACATATCACGTCACTAGTATACATACAGGAGCATAACTTCCGACAATTATCTAACTTGTCATACATTAGGATCTGAAAGCAGCAAGGAACAATGGAGATAATATACATGTCATGTCCGGGGCCCTTATACCTTGCCTACCTGCCTGCTTGAGTGTCCTATTGACAATCTCAAGCTTACCTGCAGGAAACTTATGGCTTATGTGTAAATGGAGAAGGGATGGATGGAGGTGTAGGAGGAGAGAGAGAAGGAAGAGGAGAAGGGGAAGGGAGCAGAAGAGAAGTGGGAACGCCTATCAAAAGTTATTTATAGGTAGAAAAACCAGAACTAATAGTCAAAGGCCAGATTCTTCACTTCCTTTCTGTAGTTTCTTTCTATAGATGGTTGCTCCTAAGCCCTCATATGGGTGGCTGCCTCCTACAGTTTGTGACTCCAGCAGTCAGGTCACGTGATTAACTATGCATCTGCTATCTTCTAGGCACTGTGCTAGGCACAAGGTAAATGATAAATTTACAGTGTAGAAGTGAGTATAAATAGTAAAGTTGAAAGTAATTATGTAAATCAAAGTCATAATGCAGAAAAGCACAATGTACTATGATACCTTTAATAACTAGGAATAAGTAGCCGAGGTTCCCTATAGCTTAAGTAAAGATGGGACATTTATGAAGGAAATTTTTCCATGCAACAGATTGGTGCAGAATTCATTCAAGGGTTTCATATGTGAATATTTGCTGAATGGCAGGATGAGAAGATAGACAGATTTTCTATCTTCAGTGAGTGAATGCATGGATGAATAAAAATCCCATATTAAAAATACCCTGTGTGATGGTCTGTGTCAGGATAACTGGCATCTCAGTCAGTTGAAGAAAGGTATTTCTCCTTTTTCTAGACTCTTTGACTTCTTATTGATAGGTTTTTATGACTGTAGTTTTTTCTCAAGCTTCCTTTTCACTTCTATGGGCACAATTCATCCTTTTATACAGTACTTATTTAAATAAGATAAGATCTCATTTGAATGTCCAGCAACATTGCCAAATTGGAAATCTTGCACATGGAAGATGAGGAATTGGGAACTTCTGAAAATTGGTCCTTTTTAAGTTCATTTTATATCTTAACTGCCCACAGGAAGGAGCTTAAAACAATACCCTTATTTGGAGTTTTGAGAATCAATGCTAACAATGTGCCATCCAACAAGAACCTGCCTTTGGGTTTGAGTACAGGCTGCTTTGTGTTATTCTACTGTAGCCCAGTTGGAAGGCAATGAAAAATTACCCCTCGTTTAAACAATATAGATTCTGGTAGAGCTTTGAGGGCTTTATTAATAAAAGTATCTGAAGGCTTATTGGACATGTGGTTCCCAATTACTGGATGTGACAGTACAAGGTATGTATTAATGACTTAAAAGAACTGACCTGGCTGGTAATTGATCACTAATGAGGCAGAGTTGCTTGCATGTAGGCAAAATAAGATTTGGAAAACTCTTTTAGCCAGCCCTCCATGAATGCCTTAAGAGAAGTGATCTGCTAAATGGGTGATAAATATTTCATGGAGAATATTTTACAGCACCCATTTTACTAATTTTTTAAAGGATAACTTGAGGATTGCTGGAAAGTCTCAGTGATTGCCTTTGGTGTTCAAAATTCTTAATGTGCAGGATTGAGTATAGTAACTGTTAGTCCTTACAGGCTTTACCTTCTTACCTGTGACAACAGAGTCAAGTGCTTGTGATGGAGACTCTTTTCCTGGGATGGGTGTGTTGCTGACAAGCTTTGCATCAGGTTTACAGACACAAAGAATATTTTATACATGCTCTTCAAATGCCACAGGAAATAAACTAATTCCATCCACACTGTGATTGCTCACTGATGCAAAGGTGAAATATTTTCCTCCCTCTTGGCCCTGAATTAAATATACTGTGTTTTCATAAAGATATTGTATGTATGTTTTTTGTACAAAAAATATGTTGGATCTGTTTTACAAATTTCAATTTTCCATTTGACCCTTTTCCTCTTTGTATTAGTGAGTTTCACTTAATTGAATTGAATGCCACAACCAACGTGTTCGTTCTGAATCTGAGCTTCATATTCCCAAGAAGGCATTTGCTCAGTAACATTTTGCAAAATGATATCTATCAAACCACTGGTGCAGTTAGAATTTAATTTGCTCTATCAGCTACCATTGTCATGCTACTTAACCTTAAAAAAAGTAATTTTCCTCAAGAGTTCATAATTTTTTTTACATTTCTTTTTTTCTTCATTGAATGAATTTAATAAACTCTTAAGAGAGAAAAGACTGAGGAAGAGCAATGTGACAAGGAAGGAATGAGCCTATTTTGTTCCCTTCTTTTCAGCTCACTCTATGTGACAACTTACCTAGCAGCCTGAAGCTGGTGTTTTTCCATAGCAACCTTTTACTGGTGCTAGTTATGTTGTCCCTTTAAGGAAAGGGGAAGAAAAGTGCATGCAGGGAAGGGAAATGGAGATACCGAGAGGCCCGAGAGAGAAGGCATGCAGAAGGAGACAAGAGGGTAGAATGGATGAAGAAGTCATTTAAAAAGACAGGAAGAAGGACAGGGAAGTGTATCAGCTGTGCAGAGCCAGAGAAACCAGCCCTTCCTCTCCCACTGCCCCCAGTCTGCTGTTCTGCCATCTTTGTTGGCCAGACAGCCCATATTTCTCTCTCCTGATTTCTGTGGAGCAGTGCTTCCTAGTTACTGGTGATGTCGTTCCCCTCCAAGGGAAGTTTGGCAATGTCTAGAGGCAGTTTTGATTCTCATCATTGGTGTCATTGGGTTGAAGCCAGGGGTAGAGGCCAGATCTCTTGGGTTGTACAGTGTTTCTCTAAATTTATGTACACCTAAACCTACGAATATGGCCTATATTCTTGGAAGCATCTTTGCAGACATAATCAAGTTAAGATGAAATTACACTGGATTGGGGCCAATTTTAACTCAGTGATGTCCTTGTATGAAGAGGAAAACTAGACACAAAAACACAAGAGAAAATGATCACATGAAAGCAGAGGGCAGAATTTGGGTTCTGCAAATGCAAATTAGGGAATGCTGACATTTCAAGAGGCAGCAGAAGGTGGGACCGGTAAGAACCATTTCTTAGAGCCTTTGAAGGAAGCACAGACTGAAGACACTTGATATTGGACTTTCAGTACCCCCAAATAAAAGAAAATAAATGTTACTTATTTTAAGCTACTCAATTGATGCAGTAACTAATCCATAGGGAAATCATATCCTAGGGATGTCTTAACATCTTACAAGGTAGAGGACAGCCACAACCAAAAAGACAAGAATGGTTCTGTCTGAAAGGTTGATGGTAGTGAGCACCACCCCTCCCCCACCCCCACCCCCGCCTCAGTCATGGTGTTTCTTTCTTAATTAACACCAATCTGTACGCTTTCAGGCAGTTTCTGTCCTTTTGAACTGACCTGACTCCTCTGCATTATTGAAGTTTGGGGGTATTTGTACATTGATGTATCCATTAATAAGCAGACTTCATGAGACATTTATTTGCTTGATTCTTTAAAACCAAGCAGCACACATATACTGGGAACCTGACCTCTATCTTTGCATACATGAGCAAATGCTGCCGGCGTATGATTCAATTACATTGTCCTTTCCCTATTCACAGAATAAGAGCATATCCTGAGGTCTTGAGGAGCTGTTTCTAGGTTGCAGTTGGTAATCTTATGGTTTGAGAAGTCCTTTTGTCAATCTAGGAAAGGAGTTTTAATGTGGTGGAGATTTGGAGAAATCAGGGTCTATTTAGGAAGAGTTCTGGGTTAGAAGGAAGTAGATGGTTAGAAGCCATCTACTTGGGTGGCTCCTATCTCTATGAGCTTCAATTTTATCTTCTATAAGCTAATAAGTAGAATTATGAGGATCAAGCAGGTTACAGCATAAAGAGACTAACAATGGTAATAACAGTGGTAAGTGCATGCTGTGTGTATGTGTATAGGAATGTACATAACACAGAAATGTGGAGGTCATATGATCATCTGAGGACTTTGGTCCTTGCCTTCCAACTTGATGAGACAGGGTCTCTTTTGTCTTGCTGCTGTGAATGCAAGTCTAACCTGCCTGTGAGATTCGGGGGTGCTCCTGTTGCCCTAGGCTCATTGGGATTACAGATGTGCAGGCCACTTGTGTCTGGCTTGTCAAAAGGTTTTGTTGTTTATTCATATGAAATCTGGGACAAGCATGTCAACCTGTTTCATAAAGGTGGTACACAGTCTTGCTAGGCCACATGTTTAATAGCAGTAGGAAGTCATTGATCACTGCTTACTTCCTGGCATTCCCCTGCAGTACATTATGTAAAGATGCCAAATGATACCTATGGCCATACAGAAGAGAGAATGTGATAGGCAGTCTTGGGAATCTCACAGGGAATTTTGCTTAGTCATTCCCAGAAGTATGACTAGCAAAGCTAGTCTGTGGCAGTGATAAAATTGTGGGGGAAAGATACTAAGGTAGCACCTGGCAATCTGGAAAGGAGACAAACCCTTTTGTGAAGCTTCTGTAAGGGTTTGTGTTCTGGCAGATTGTCTATGAGACTGAACATGTCCTGATGGACTATTCCCTAATGGAAAAATTTGCTGATCCATGGGGAATTTTTAATAGAACACATTAAAGAAAAAGCAAATTAAATGATAAATACATTTAAGTGACGTCCAAGTGAATTATCCAAGACCAGCATGGGGCTAAGGAAAAGCCAATCTTCCATTTTCCTTACATGAGTTAAAAATATCCTGTTCAGGAATTCCAGTAATTGCTATATAGGGGATTTGTATTGGGTATCCATGTAGAGACAGACAGGGCTTCCTTTTCTGCTGGTGGAACACTAGTCTGAATCATAAGAAGATCAATCCTAAATGTGGACAATGCTCTAAGACTTGCCTTTGGAAGGCCTGGGTTTGATCACTTACATCATGTGACATCTGTAAAGCTGATCAGTGAGGACATTGAGGTGTCTTTAGCATAATTTTAAAGAAGATGATAAAAGATGGGCTTTTCATACTGGTGATCATCATTGAGGAGTTCTTGAAGTTTTTTTTCTTTGGCCAAAATGGAACACAGGCATATATTAGAAGTTGGCTAAATTCCACAATATTAAATGATACTCATTTATGATGGGGTTTCTGAACATTTACACTATGGTGAATCACATATAAAATATTTGATATGAAGTTAGTGAAGTGCTATGGAGTTGAGATCATTCTCTATTATTATTTTTTTCTTTTTTGCTTTGTCTTCAAAAGGAGGCCATTTATTTTTAAATGAATGATGACAGAAATATTTTCACCCTTTCTTCCTTGATTCTTTTTTCCCTTATTTTCTTTCCTCCTTTTTCCCTTCCTTCCTTTTTCCTCCTTCTTTCCTCCCTGTCTCCTTTCTTTCCTTTCATTCTTCCTCTTGAAAGGCCAGGAGTCAACGTGGCAACTTAATATTTCCATGGTGTTGCCATCTTTATTATTCCCTTTTGATTTTTCTTTATTTTTTAGGCTTATGGTTTATGCCTTTCAAAGAATTAGCACTGTAATTTTCATGTATGACTTTATTTTCTAAAGGTCTCAGGCTCATAAACTGGAAGAAAGTGGCCTAGTAGTCATAAGAGGATCACTCACTGGATTTCATTCTGTCAATATTTAAGAAAAATGCAATTTTTGTTTTAATTAGAAGTGGCTAGGGATGCAACTCTGTGGTATAGTACTTCCTCACATTTGCAGGGTTCTGGGATTTATCTCCAGAACTTATAAAAGGAAATGGAGATAGGTATATTTCTCTATTGGGAAATATGTCATTATTTTATGAAGCAGCTGATAAAGTAAATCCAAGTTGAATGAAAATCAGGGATTGGAATATTGGTTAAATAAAAAGGTAAGATGTGATTTCCAATTATTTCTCTTTGGCCCAATGGTATATTATTAATTGTAGCTTTTCTACCAGGCTTTCCAGAAAAGCTGAGTAAGAGAAGTTGGTTGGTTTGGCAGTAGGCTACCTGAAAACATTCCAGATCTGCTGAGAAAAGAGTAAGATAGAGTTTCATAGGGCTCTATTTGTGAAATTAAATTGGCCAGGATCAGGACAATCTTGTAGCTTTAATCCACCTTTATGTCTATAAACAAGGCCCATCAATACAAGGAAATGTTCTGAACGGTGAGGACACAGTTTATTGGCAGTCGCCAAGGTCAGCTCTAGGTCAAACTTCATTTACTAATGAAAGGGTAACGGAGGGTTGTGGAGAACATTAATGAAACTCATTATGATTCCAAAGTGGAAGGTTCTTCCTTGCCAAGAGAATGAAATAAATGTCATTCTTATTTCTTCATATTTAGCAAGCTTTGTCAATTATTTTGCTGCATGTGTGAGTTTTATGATAGAATCATTTAATGGGTAAGGGAAATAATACAGATGGCAGAGTAATGCATGTATAAATGTTGTTTGTCTTGGAAATTACCAGAATGGTCATCTGGATGAAAGTTACTGGAATTCAATTTTGAACAAGAATGTAAAAGATATAGACAGCCCCAAAGGAAAGAGTGGATAGGAAAGAGTACTCAACCTAGGCCAATCTAGAATATTAGTGAACTATAGAATTAAAAGAAGAACAGGGATCAGATGACTCCCTCAAAAAAACCCTTGAGAGATTTGAGTCTTCTGAGAACCAGACCATGAAGCTCTGCTGGACGATGGGTAACTGCTGCAGTACCCTTTGCTATAATTAATTCAGATAATTTGACAAATAGCTATCTACATTTTTCTATCTTGCATGGATCAAAGAGACTATAAAACAATATCACAGAAAGAAACTTTAGGTCCAGGGAGACTGATTCTTTCTTTGAGAATATTGATGATGCAGGTGATTTGTACTTACCTTCCCCCAAAGTTTGTATAGTGAGGTGAAGGTACTATCTGACAGTGCTCCTGTTTGCTCTATGTGGGGCACCCAAGTGGATTGTTAAAGTAAAAATTGCTCTCAGGTGTGATTCGAGGAGACAGTTCATTTGGGCATCAAGAAGATACAAAGAGGGCTCTGTGGAGAGCAGAAAGTGAAGACTCCAAGACTGAAAGCTTGAGTGGAGCTTTACCTGAGGTTCTAACCTAGACTGAAGGATAGGAGAAATGAGATGGGTGGCTCTAAGCTCACAACCAGCAAGTATGTTTGTGGTACCTAAGGCCAACCAATTATAATCTCTATCATAGCTATGAATAAAAACCTTGAATACTGATATCTTTTTTGACTGATGACACCCTGTTTGGCTTCTAAGCCATATATTATGAGATAGAGTGATGTTGATTTAAGCTTCTAAGCTTGTGCTAATTGTTTATGACAAGAATAGAAAATGAATACACTCACATATCTTATATTTTTAAAGATGAATGTATCTGGATTTAAAACATGCATAATCACAAACATCCTAGAAAAAAAGCATCATGTATAATATGCTCAAGGAAATTCATGAGACAAATATATTCAGCCTTTTGGTCAAATACTCTGACATTCTCCACTAAGGGCTGGCCTGTTAATAATGATGAATTTTGACCATTTTAACTTCTTCTGTGTGAAATTAGAGAGGGATGTCACACATGAAATCATCATACTATCTGTGTTGGAGAGTATTTCCTACTCAGCTCTAGTCTTCACCCACACTTTTATCAAAGTTCACAAATTCTTTCAGAATATTTATATATGTAGATATTTAATCATGTATAGCATATGTGCAGATGTCCAGTTATTATTTCAAAACAGTTTTCTAACATGTTAAGAATACAAATAGAAATTGGCCCCACTGAAGCACTGAGATCAATAGGTGGAGAACATGAGTTTTTGGCTCTTCTTAAAACTGGGCCAGATCTTTCCCACAATGACCTCTCTTGTGGGATGTGCTTATTGGTGCTTCACCAAGTTTTGAAACTCAACCCCGAGTTTCCCCATAGGAAACATATCCCTTTCTTTTCTTTTTCAAGCATTCTGATCACAACAACTTAATGAACTTCTCTTGGGAGCCACTACTCAACTTGTCTGTTCGTTTTTCAGCACCACCTTGGAATGGACAGCAGCCCATGGCTTCCAGATTGTATTTGTACACTTCCCATGCAGACAATAGAGCTGTATAGTTTATTTCATACATAAGTGTGAATAGCGGAACTTCTAATTATGGCAAAGAAGAGCTGGATTGACAGGATACACAACAGCAGTGGGATAGGATGTTTGTGAGGCTAGGGTTGGGGAATGGGATGGAAATGAGAAATATAGAGACTGATGAGAATACAACCAAGTAAGTAGAATTTTTAGGAGTTCAACAACAAGGGAGACTTGTAAAATAACTTTCAGAAAGCTATTTGTGTTCATATCTAGGAATATAGATGGAATGTGTTTTTCTTTGTTATTATCTAGGGAAAAATAGCTCAGGCAATGAAAAGCTTTTCTTGAAAGTCAATTAATTACCCAAACTTGTGTTTATGTATGTAAGGATACCTATGCTTTTTTTGATGAAGGGGAAAGGTAATTGAGAATATGGATCATTCCTTTTGGCCTAGAGTCTTGTTGAATGTCTCAGGGTATATTGGGTGGATTCACCTCCGATCCTATCCTGTGTCCTGAGAATTTGGTCATCTGCAGGGTCAATTCCCCTCTAAGAGCTTTACTGGAAAAATGCAGGAACAGGGGTACACTTCTCTTGACAAAGGCCTTAAGTCAAAGCAAGAATTAAGACCAAAGTTATAGAGGGAACGTGCAGAGTAGCTCCTTTTGGTACTACCCCTGGCATTTAGCTTTGTAGCCACTTGTGTGGGGCATGATGGAACAGCAAACTTATGTAAATTGTCATTTTGCATTTGAGTCAGTTGAATCCTACAAGGTCACCATCATCATTCAACATTGTACAGTTAGCAACACCTATATCAATTGATCTTTTAACTTTTTTTATTTTCTCAAGCCTAAAAGCCCAATTTTATCATTGCATTTCTTTTTTTTTTTAAATATATATTTATTGTCCATAATGAGTTACATTATTTAGTGGGCAGACCATGCGTTGTTATCCCGAATTCCCCAATTCCCCC